>JADKLZ010077653.1:0-15144 GCA_021533235.1 Biomphalaria straminea | reverse complement strand
AGAAGACAATTATATATATATATATATATATATATATATATATATATATATATATATATATATATATTAATGATAATAGATTACCTTAGCGTGATTATTTGTCCTGGTTTAGCTGTTATATGCCAAGAGTATTGTGTATGTGAATCATAAGACACAGGATAACCAGGGCTTGATATATAACCAGTTGGTGCAGTCAATACTGCTGCGTTATCTAAACAAAAATTTGTAGAAGAAAAAGTCTATTTTCATAAAAGTATAGGAGTCTATATTTTAAAATGTTTTTGACATGTTCTGTTCTGTCCGTCTGTCTTTAAATCTCAAGGGTACAGTGTTATTTAGAATTAAATATTACATAATTTTTAATCAAACGATTAAAACAACTTCTTATAGTATTGTTAGCGAACTATTTCGATCCCAATATTAAAAATACAATCAAAATTTCATAGAATGAATAAAACTATTTTAAAACAACTTTAAAAAGGAATATATCTTGAGCATAATAGGCAGTATTTCCATGGTTGTAATATTATTCCATTATTTTTGTAACATTTATATATAAAGCTTTGCTATTTTTTTAAAATATTTATGTTTCTTTCTTCTATAAATAAAAAATGTATTATGTTTTGAGTGTAAATGTTAAAAGTTTTTTCTAGAACAATCAGTGGTTTGTGTTAACTTATAAAGGTACATGCTCGCATATAGCAGATTTTATCATTAATTTATCTACCTCACGGTTAATTTAAAAAAGTCATGCTTAGTACATGATGATCATGTTCTTATAGGTACTAAACTAGTTTTCTCATCATGTACGGTGTTTGTGTAATGGAAGAAAATGCCTGAATCGTTTTTATAGGGGAAGACAGTATTATGGTTTATTAGTCATTGTTAATTTGTTATTTATAATTTTTAGAGAAAGCTTTGTAATTGAAGAACTATACGCTTATAGATGTGCCTTTGCTTTTGTATCTTAAGTTTTCTTTAATGAATCAAGGGTTCGGACTTCAATCCCCATCAAACTCATACAAACCTTACGGCATTTGAAATCAATAAATTCAGACGTACTTTTTATATTTATTCTATGTAACTAACTCTCGTGCTCTTCTAGCGCCTCGAGTCTACATTGTGTTTGTGAACAGTGCTGTATATGTTAAATTAAATTTAATTAAATAAATATTAAACTATTATTTGTTCACGTTTTTGGACGTTCTAGACAGATTTTTGCTCCTGAACAGTGAGCTCTTTAACAGACTGTGCCAAGGAAAAATAGTGTGCTGTTCTCTTCAGTTGTGCAGCACTGCCGTACAGGGTGTTGGTTATGTTGGGCTTTAGTGGTAATGGGGCCTGACTTAGATGGATAAGGAATGGACATTAAAAAAGGACATGGTTTACGGTTTTATGGTAGTGTTTGCAATATGTACAAAGGGGAAGTTGTGTGGTATTTATTTTGTTCAGATGGTAATTCAACACAGGTGTGTGCACTGTTCTTAGTTGGAAGATTGTAGATTGTTCTATGCGGGGGAGGAAGTTATTACTGTCCAGTTTGTTTGACATGTTCATTTCTTTGTATATGGCTCTGCCTGTGTTTCCTGTACCCATTGGTTGAGCCACTCCTCTATGATTGTTGACTAACCTTGACCTTAGGGTGAGGTATTTAACTGGTCTATCTGGTTGTTCAATAGATGATCCTTTCCTCTAGAGTTTATCGACTTTTTCATTTCCCTGATTCCATTGTATCTTGGGATCCACTATAATTTGATATGAATTGTGACATAATTTGGAATCGGACATTATTGTCGTGCGCGCGTGTAGTTTTCTTTGGTATTTAATATTGGTGTTTGAGTGTATAGGAAGTAGTTTATATTCGGTGCGTTTTGTTGTCTAGAATATTGTGTATTTGTGTGTTTACGTCATCCTTGGTTCCCGATTGAGTGAGGAAGAGTTTTGGTGTTTTACCTGATGGTCTTTTGGTTGGTTGATGGTTTGTTTTCCCGTTGTAACGGTACGTAGGTACATAGTGTTAGTAAGTAGGCTTATCTTTCGTTACGGGTGTCGTGATTGAAACGTTCTTTGCTGTAGCGGCATCGCTAGATCTAGGCTTTCTTTTTGTTCTATGGTGTTAGGCTTGGGGTTATGTGTAAGAGTGTTGTCTCTCCGCCCTTGGAGCTGCATCGGTATTTATCGTGAGAGAGGTGTATTACTGATGTATTACTGATGATAACATTGTTAGTTTGAGTAACTTGCTTGATTGTAATGCCTATGTAACGTTACGTGTATTTAATATTTGTATTATTTGTCATGGATGCTTAATCATATCATATTCATTATTTCATTAAATTGTTAAAAGCTTGATTCTGTTGTTAACTATTGTAAGTTAACTTATCGTTAAGATTTACTGTTGGCTGTGTTGCCGTTCAGTTGCCCAACATATAGTCGGCATTTAGTTGTACATGCCGTTACCTTTGTTTAGCATATACTGCTCAGTGAGAGGGAAAGCCCGGACCCACAAGTCATCCCCTGTACGAGCCTGAAAACCCTCCCTGACAATCATCTTATGGATTATCACGATGTAACTTAAAACTTCTACTGGACGTGAGAGCACAGGAGCTCAAAGTCAAGACTTCCGTAGTTTTTCGATGCGAATTTCATACACGACAAGGTAGTCAACAGAAGAAGTCACTATTGAACATTTTTTTAGAGGCGCGTCAGTTGAGTAGTAAAGGTCTTAGCTTCTAAAGAGGTCCCAGATTCAAATCCTGATTGAGACTTTGATCTTTAATTTCGGAAACCTTACAGCGCCTCTGAGTCCTTTCGGCTCTAATGGTTACCTAACATTATTTATGGAAAAAAAAAGTAAAGTCGTTGTGCTGGCCACATGACACCCTCGTCAGCCGATGTCCAAACAAACACATCATATTTTCATCATCTGCCCTATTGATTGCAAGGTCTGAAAAAGGAACTTAAATTTTTACACGTTTGTTCACACTATGTATTTTTCAAACGTGTTTAAACACTTAAAGGGGAAAATTTATGTACATATGTGATCGACAAAAACAGAAAGACTATCAGTTTTTGTTTTCGTCTGTAGATAGAAACCATTGCTAAATGTCTTACTTCTGATGTAGTAGACCGCTCTAAAGCCTTGATAGCCTGCTGAGGTGCCTCTGTACTTGACAGTAAGACTGTTAGATTTAGAAGCTTGATATTTGGCAGTAGAGTCATTTAATGCACATATTGAAGGACTTAGTGTTGAAGAGCCTTCATATACATCTACGTAACAGTTGCTACACCATGAAGGGTCCATGTTGACTTCAAGTATACTGTAAGAGAAATAGATGTATATTAATATCATCAATTAATCACATAACAAGTAACCTGTCATTGTTGAACAGTGAAGAAATAAAATATGTAGTAATATTAATGAATTTGTGGGATGTGGGCGTGGCTATTGGACACACGTGATAGCTGTCACCGAACTGCAGGAGACTGTCTTATTAGTGAATGGGCGCTGTGCGAGGTGTTATTTGTGAAGACTTAGCGTAAGGATAGCCAGTCATGTGACCAGGTTTGTGGTGTACTTTACCAACTTTGTTGTGAGCTAACAGTTTTAAGGTCTATTATTGATTCAATTAGATTTCTTCATTTCTTAACCAGGAGGTTTTCTTGGATAGGAAGAGGGGTAGGGAATAGGGAGGGCTAAAAATGCAGGGTCGGCCTTAGGCCATTGCAACCTAAGGGGCCGCAGTGGGCCACACACTTTTATAAGCCATGCGCTAATTATAGGTGTAAATTACTTAACTATACCATTATAACTTATATGTAAAAAAAAGGTTTCCGCATCCTCCTGATTTTTCTATCGTACGCGATGAAAAAAACGTCATTGTCAGCTTTAATTAAATAATCATTTATAGCAGTCACAAATGTAGACCTATTTTCTAATACAAAATCTTAATTTTACCATTATGAAATCCGCATCGCAAAAGGCCCCACTATTGTTAGGTCTGGTCTTGTAAAAACGCTTCATTTTTTTCATCTCACATGCATTAGTTATTAACAGCAAACATAAAAATAAAACAACTGTATATAAATTGTTTAAAAAAAGATATTGACTTAAAATATATATGTTGTCTATATTTTAATTATTATTTTGTTGTTGTTACTTCCAAGTTAGTTTATAAGAAAGAAATATACTTTAAAAAAGTGAAACCTTACACCAGAGTGACGTATGTTCCATATTCTCCATTGACGTTCCATTGGACTAGAGAGTTCAATGCGGTTTCTTTTGTGCTAATAATGTATCCACAGTCACCATTCCTGGCCTGTATATCTCCACTTTCTGAGGAATAAATGAACATAACGATATAATTAATTTCACCTGGAAAATGTATCTTTAGAAAAAAAAATGGGGACATTTAAACGAGTCATACTTCCATAATATTATCTGTAAAATAAGATTCTGGAAAAACGATAATTTTACAAAACTATAAAGCAGGCTTACAACACGTCATATCTAGGA
Source organism: Biomphalaria straminea (assembly GCA_021533235.1). Lineage (NCBI taxonomy): Eukaryota > Metazoa > Mollusca > Gastropoda > Planorbidae > Biomphalaria > Biomphalaria straminea. Next base: position 10,631 of record JADKLZ010077653.1, on the reverse strand, counting down.
TTCTAGGTACTCTATTGTACTGTATTGAATCATTGACTACATACACCAGTGTTTTCCAAAGTGGGGTCTGCATTGGTGAAAAACTGATAGATCAATTAATAATATCAATTTAACTTCACATGTGCTGTTCTTGCCATGTCTTGAAAAATTTGCCGTTACTTCATTTAGCCGGGGAGGGTCAGCGAGCGAGTGGTTTATTGGGATTTTTTTCAGTCGTGCGATTGCTTCGGCACTAATGCTTGACGGACAGTTAAGGACTGTGCTGAAGTGTTTAGCCCAGCGAACAAGTATGTCCTCCTTGTCTGTTAGGAGTTTGTTTCCATCAGCACTAAGTATGTGGGATGAGCCAGTTTAACGAGTGCCATAAAGAGCTTTTATTGAACTGAAAAAATTTTTGCATTTTTACTGTCAGCATAGGACTGGATTTCTTCTGCTTTTTTGTAATACCACGACTCCTTCATGTGTCTCAGGTTTCGCTGGACCTCTCTTTTGGCAATAGTGTAGCGTTCTTCGATTTGCGGGCAATCTGAATTACACAGAAAGGCATTAAAGCAATGTCTAGGTGCTCTATTGTACGGTATTGAATCATTGACTACATACACCAGTGTTTACCAAAGTAGGGTCTGCAGTGGGGAAACACTGACAGACAAATGAAGAACTCAAATTAAACTTCACATGCGCTGTTCTTGCCAAAAAAAAATCACATGGCAAGACAAAAATAAGAAACACTTGAGTTACTTTTTGCTCAGGTCTTACCAGTCTAAATACCACATTCAGGCTACGCCGTCTACATTGGTTTTATCATGTCCTCCGTATGTAGGATGAATAAAGTATCAAAGTCATCTTTTACGAACAACTTGTGTCTACGCAGGCCAAAAATAGTCGCCCCTCCACCTCCAATATGTATATGTACATGTGATCAAAAAAAACTTTAAAAAAATTGAGATTCATGATGGCTACCAGGAAGTCACATTCTTAGACCGCACTTAACGGAGAGACAAGTAACAAAGAAAGCTATTAGCGAACAGGTAACAACCTCTGCTCTTGAAGAAAAGCTGGTTCCTCTACCACGAAATCAATGCTTTCTTTATCTGCGTTCTACGCATGCTTGAATGTCTCTCTACAGTATAGTTTTACAACCACAAGAAAAAGCGCGTAACAGATTAAACACAATCGTTCATTGAGTGAAGGAAGCCAAAGACTATATTTATTTTTGAAAAAAAAAATGTATCGCAATGAATTCAAAAGTAAAAAGAGAGGAGATTGATTTTTTACAATTTAGTCTAACTTACCTTTTTTATAGAGACGCGATGGTTACTTTTCTTAAAATGTTTACTCTCGAATGTGACGTTGTCTTTTTTTTTTTATAACATAGACACCCATTTTAATTCTTTATGTTTTTTGTACTCATTGGAGATACATGGTATGTATACTTAAGCTCACTTTTTACAAAGCTTATATCAGCTCACTCTGTCTGTCTGGTAAAAAAGTTTTTATATGTTGTTTCTACCACACAGATTTTTACACAATTATTCCTAGACATAGACAAAACATATATCAATAAAAGAAATTAACTAATTACTCCATTAATTACTGGTAATTAATTATTTTGTTTGAAACCAACAAGGCAAATTAATCCGTTTTCAGAAATATGACTAAATGCGTAGGGTTTCGTCCCCTTAAATGACAATGAGACATTTGTTTGGGAAGCTGAAAGCCGTGACTAGCGAAACTTGCTTTTGTGGAGCTTCGCCAGAGAATGCTAACCAAGAATACTTAGGCCTATTAAGAGGCCCTAACAAGACTCTGGCCCCAAAACCTCCTATAGAAGAAAAAAATATGACGGAGAACTGTCCGGTCTAGAAACCACTGCGCAGTTCAGCTTAGAATTACGATTACTGATCTAAATCTTCCTACAAGATAAACGAGAACGATGAAGAAGAAGAATTCCCTTTAAATTATTGAATACGTAATTTTTCCCACGCTATTTCTGGTGAAGGCTGGGATTTTTAGTTTGGAATCCTTGAGTTTACCCAGCTCTAATGGATACCTAACATTAGTTGGGGAAAAGTAAAGGCGGTTAGTCGTTATGCTGGCCACACGACAACCTCGTTAACCGTAGGCCACAGAATCAGATGACCTTTACATCATCTGCCTTATAGACCACAAGTACTGAAAGGGGAACTTTTTTTTTACATTTATCTTTAACTAATTAAGAAAGCCTTACTTTTTTTACTATTTATCAAATCAAATTAAAACTTTAAACAATACTTTATCGTAACTAAAAATGAATAATAAAATTATTCAAAAAGTTAATTAGTTATTGGTAATTAAATATTTGTCAAAATAAAAAAACCCTACTTACTTTGAGCACAGAGTCCACTTTTTGAGTCTAAGAAAGAGTTGTCAGGACAGGAACATTTACTATTGAAACAGTATTCCGTCAGACATTGAGAACTGTTACTACAGGATGATCCGTAAGTTGCCTTCCCAGCATCAGGTTTGAGGCAATTAGTCTAGGCTTCTGAAAGTCTCAACTGAACGTACCAACGAGGAAAGAGAACAAGATCTTTATCTTTACAAATAACGATAACTGTGTTTCCAATTTAGGTGATACAGAGTAACAATAGAATGGATATGGGTTTACTCCCTTGGTCATAGCTTACTATTTATCTTTTTAAGAAATGTCACGCGCAAGTAATCACTCCATTTTTAAAGTAGTAAAGTACATAACGTCTGACTAATGACAAGCCAATCATAAAGGAATACTGGAAATACGCTTGTCTAGAGGAGTTTGCTGCTAGCATAATGGTATGTTTTCTATTTATAATTCCGGTATAATCTATCAATGTCCTTTATGTTTCTAGATACTTTTTAAAAATTGGTGTGAAATTAAATGCATTTTATATCAAATGAGTTTGTTCCACATTTAGGTCATGGAGAGGCTCACAATTACGAATTAATTAATACATTTTTCAGAGGTTAAAAAACATACTGTTTTTTAAAACTAGAAAGTCATACTTTTCACTAAAGGAACGGTTATAACTTGCAAAAGAAATAAAGATTAATATTCTAGTTAGACATTGCACTTTATTTCTTTTGTCATTGCTTGGGATTATAGTTATGTAAAATGGTCCTCGATTCACAACACCCATGTTGTTGATTCTAGATATCTTCTCATAACAAAAACATTGCCTGTTCATATAGATGGTTTTTATGGTAACTGTTATGAACAAATTAAAATTCTTAGATCAAAAGTTAATACAAATAATATTTCCAAGAAGTCTAAAAAGTATATCACTGTCACACTCATTAGTTCTAGATGTCACAATTTGTATTCTTCTATGTTGAATGATGAGTGTGGTGTAATGACTTGACGCGTAGAAGTATTGGGAAAATCGGGTATCTATAGAATGACGTGACGTAGGGATTAAAAACTAGGATTACATAACGACGAAAGATAGAGACGGACGTGACGCCTAGAACTAGCAACACGATTTCTGACTGTGTCCTTATTTTTGAGTATTAAAGTGTAAATAAGTTCAAGTTCAACTATCGTTATTCACTTATTGAATATTTCTGTGAGTGTGGTGTGAACGATCTCGCAAGCCAATCTATACAACTACACAACTATCAAACCACGCTTTAACAGAAGTGGCGACCCTCGACAGGCTGATTTTGACTCTGAATCTAGGCGTCAGTTGGATCTTCGATTTCGTCTACAACTTAGATCTACAGTTTACATATTGACAAGTACACTTGACTATCAGTTTTTCACTGGATCTAGCCTACGTTTGTGTCATTAGGTCTGGACTGCAGCTGGATCCTTTTGGCATCGCTTATTCCAGTGGATTTATTAAAAGAAGAAAAGTTCGAAACTATTTTGGACTAAACTCTACCAGTCAATGTGATTTGGCGTGGCCAGCCATTTTGTCTTCTGAGATCTACAAGATTCAACACTCGAGATCCATTTAAAGAAGGTTATTTCGTCCGTTGCAAGTATTTAAGGACAGTCAGTCGTTAATATACCTCCAGTATACCTCATTACGGCAGTTTGGATATTTTATTGGAGTACGGAAAGTCACCTCTGGATATATTTACTATTTGTACTATTTGGATCTACAAGTCGACCGTTGAACGGTTGACGTCACCTTTCGTCACCTTGGCTTGTTGGATTAGATCTATTATTCGCAAGACTGTTGCAGTGTTGCTGTACTTCTACATCTACACACGAGTGATGATAAACCCTACTATCACACTGCGTGATTTTTTATTCAACTTTTAAAGTTGAACAACGTTTTATTCATCAAAAGAGAGAGTTGGACTTAGCCATTTGTCCTCATCTCTCTTGAGACAGCACCACCAGCTTGTCTCAATGACTTTTGTTCCTGACCAGTGACCTGAAGCCAGAAGACAGCACCAACAGATCAACATTCCGGAACCGAGAGCCGTGGAACCTGACCGAACCAGAGGACTTCGTACCTGTACCATATTTTGAGCAGCACCAGGAGAGAGTGACATAGCGTTGTACTGCCGTCAAGTAGCCTTTGTGGGAGCACACCTTACCTTACCTACGTCAGTGGGGAACGTGTGTTAAGCTGACCAGTGGGCGTTCCATGGACCGATTAACAGATTCTGACTAAGATAAGTTATATCTTCTTCTCCATTAGTTTTAAGTCTATAGGGATAGTAGATCTTTGTTAAGAGTAGATTGCCTGATCAGGGCGTCATATGGACACAATAGAAAGTGGGTCTACTCATTAATGAAGTCTCAGTAATTGTTTAGATTGTCTCGTCTTGTTTGTATCTTCGTCATAAAATCAATCTAGATCTTTTATTATATTTTTTTTACAAGTAATGTGACGTTATATTCATTGTACCTTTCTTGTCTTTTCCTTAAAAAAGTCTCACCTCATTAGACTAGATTTAATTTTTGTGTCTTATCACGTCTATTTTACTTTATTATTATTATATATTATTAATTTTATCTTAAGTGAGATCAGGTAGGCCATGTTTAGTCTAGTATAAGTTCTAGACTGTTTTCGAGTTATAACTACATTGTTATATACTCATGAGAACGCAGATCTATTTATCCTAAAGACATCTGAGTCTAAGGATTTAATTATATTTATATATAGATCTTTTGTCCCGATTTAATCGGTTGACATATTAGAGATGTGTTCAAACACATTCTAAGTGGTCAGAGTTTTTTTATCAGTATCACTAAAGTGTGATTTACTGTTGAGAGGTATAATATTGAGATATTTGAGTTATTTGAGGTATATTATTGAGTTATTTGAGTATATTTGAGTATATTGAATCTAGACTAGAGACTAGAATAGTCCTAGAGTGTTATTTGGCAATAAGTAAGTCCAATAAGAGGTATATTTATACATGTATATGTGTATGTGGCCAGAAGTAAGTCCACTGAATTAAGTTGCAATTACATTTAAGAGTTTGTGGCTGTGAGTAAGTCCACTTGAGTTTAATATAAATCTAGATCTATGTTGTTGTGGCAGTGAGTAAGTCCACTGAATTGATATTTGTTGATATTTGAGATAAGGCAAAGGTGTCAAGAGTTGACTATATTTGTATATATATATATTATATATTGGAAAAAAAGTATTTAACTAAATTGTGACATTTAGGCCAGTAGGGAGGCCATATTAATACAGTATTATTTGTACTATTTGAATTAATCATAATGGCAACAGCTCCACCATATGATTATATGGAGACTTTTCGCCAGCAAATTATTGCTGAGGCAAAGCAGCTAGAACTTAAAGGGAAGGACCTAGCTAGCTATGTACAACAAATGGTGACATTAGAGAGAGATAGAATAGATAAAGAAAGGAGGGAAGAAACAGAAAGAATAGATAAGATAGAAATGGAAAAGAATAAGCTAGAAATAGAGCAAAGGGAAAAAGAAAAAGATAGGGAAGCCCAATTAATAAAAGAAGAGGCTGATAGGAAATTACAATATGACCTTGAGAAACTAAGAATTGAGGCTGAGCAAAAACAGAAAAAATCAAACAACTCTAATATAAATGATAATTCTAATACTGGCAGTGTAGACAATCACAATGAAACTGATAGTAGTAATAATAATAGTAATACAAACAACACTACTAATGTTGCAAGTGATAATAACCATTGGTTAAGGAAAAAACTACAACCTTTCCAAGAAGCTAGGGACTGTATTTCAGACTATCTAAAAAGATATGAAATAAAAATGACAAACTGTAATATAAGGGAGGAGGAATGGTCTCAAATTCTGCTTGATTTTGTGCAAGGACAGGCTCTTACAATATGCCAAAATCATGATCACACTGTGCAAAATAGCTACCAAACTTTAAAAAAGGAACTGCTCAATGCATATGGCCACAATGCCAGCACATTTAGAAAAAAATACTTTGATAATACTCCATCTAATCAGACAGAACCCCAAACCACTATAAATATGGAAAAGGACTATTTTACTAAATGGCTAGGATTTGAAAAGATAGAAAATTCATTTGAGGGTTTAAAGAATTTTATACTAGTAGACAATTTCATTGCTAAATGTGACCCCCAACTACAATCTTTTATTAAAGAGAGAAATCCTAAAATTTTAGATGATGTCACTGAAATCATAAGGACATATAAAAATGCCTATCCTAACAACCCCTTTTCATGTAGAGATAAAAAGAATATTGATCTAGTTGGATACACTCAAGAAAATACTGATAGGAGTAGAAACAGAAGTAGGGATAGCCAACATTTTAGATACAATAATAGTAGGAATAGATCAAGCAACAGGGATGTAGTATGTTACAGATGCAATAGAAAGGGACATTTAGCTATGAACTGCTGGGGAACACAAAATAGGTCAAACAGTAGAAATAATTACAATAGATCAGGTAGTGCAAACAATCACAATAGATCAGGTAGTGCAAACAATTACAATAGAACAGATGATAGGAACAATTACAGATCAGACAGTAGTAATAGATACAACAATTACAACAACAATTACAGTAATAACACACACAGTGGAAACAAAAGCAGGGAATACAAAAGTAGAAATTCTGATAGAGTTTATTTTGTTAGGGAAAACAAAAACAATTTTGCTTTTTATCCAGCCTTTATAAACAATGTGCCTATTCAAGCGATTAGAGATAGTGGATCTAATACATTGGTCGTCAGGGCTGATCTGATTGAACCACAGTACTATAAGGGATATAGTAGAAAAGTTGAGTTAGCAGATGGCAGTATAAAGGAGTTTAAAGTATTTAAAGTATTCATTGAGACACCATTCTATACTGGTCATTGTGAGGGAGTAGCTATGCCTAATATGAGACATGACATGCTAATAGGAAATTTGACAGGTTTGAAAGAATGCTCCAAACAAGAAATTGAAGCATGGGAAAAGAAATATGAAATGTTTAAACAAAACAAAAAGACAAAACCAGATAACTATATAAGCAATATGGTTATAACTAGATCTAAAGATAAGCCTAAAGTAGAAACACAGAAACATATGAGTACAAATAATGAAACAGTTAATGTTGAGGAAGATAAGGAGAAAGAAGAAGAATTAAAACAAGTTGAAACACAGGACCATGAGCATAATAATATAGACACAAAACAATTTGAAATACAAGGTCATGAGCATATAGACACAGAGCAACAAAAAGAGGTACCTAAAGAAATTAAAAATGAAGAATTGAAAGGAACAAACAAACTAGCTCAAGAACAAAAACAGGATAACATAATTGGGAAAATCTATGATAGGATTAGTGATAAAAGGAACAATAATCCAATTGAGAAATTTGTCATAGAAGAAGGAATACTGTTTAGAAAAACAAAACTAAATGGTAGAGAAATAAAACAGTTAGTTTTACCTCAAAAGTATTGGAAGGATGTCATGATTTTATCACATGATAGTAATTTAAGTGCACACAGAGGTATTAAGAAATGCTTCAGAAACTTAGCAACCCAAGTGTTTTGGCCTAAAATGAAGGTAACTGTATCAAACTACATAAGGTCATGTGACATGTGTCAAAGAAGAGGACTTAAGGGTAAATTAGGTAAAGCTCCATTACAAACAATGGATGAACCAAATAAACCATTTCAAAAGATAGCAATAGATATCATAGGACCTTTAACCAAAACTGAGCACAATAATAGATATATATTAACAATAGTGGACATGTTCAGTAGATATCCTGAAGCAGTAGCATTATCTAATATAGACACAGAGAATATTATTAATGCTTTAGATCAAAGGTTCATAGTGAGACATGGGATACCAAAAACATTGCTATCAGACAATGCATCTATGTTCACATCTGAGTTGTTTAAAAGATGGACATTAAAATATGGCATAGAACATATTAGATCTTCAGCATTCCACCCAGAGGGCAACGGTTGTTGCGAACGACTAAACGGAGTTATAAAGAGAGCCTTAGCTAAAATTGTAGAAAACAATCAGAAAAACTGGGATCAATATATTAACTTTGTTCTATTTTCTCTTAGAAATAATATTCATGAGGCAACTCAATTTTCACCATATGAGTTGGTTCATGGAAGGAAACCCAGGGATGAGATACAAATTTTTAAAGAAAGTTTAATTATAGACAAAGAGGAAAATGAAAATATTAATGAAACAGTATTAGATTTAAAACAGATATGGAAAGAAGCTTATGAGAATAATATGAAATATAAAGAAACAGTGCATGAGAACTTAAATGAAAAAAGAAAATTAAGAAAGTTAGAAGTAGGAGATAAGGTATTACTTTTGGTAATTGACTTGAAAAACAAATTAGGAAAACAATGGAAAGGACCATTTACTGTCACACACAAAACAAGTGAAGTAAACTACAAGATAAACATGAATGGGAAAATAAAAACTTACCATATAAATAATTTGAAACTATACACAGAAAGAAATGAAGAACAATTTCAAGGGATAGATACAGGGGTAGACAATGAAAATCAAAATAATCAAATTCAAAACTTAAATGCAGAAAATGAAGAAATTGATAAACAAATACATGAATGTTTCATGGTATTAATTAATGAGGAAACCAAAGAAAATGATATTAAAAATATACCTATACTAGAAACAAAAGATAGTCAAACATGGGAAAAGTTAAATTTGGGAAATTTATCTCCAGAAAAGACAAGGGACATAATGAACATTGTTAATGATTTCAGGGAAATTTTTTCAAGTTTGCCAGGGAAAACAGACATTATAAAGCATGACATGAAACTGACAAGTGATAGACCTATTTTCATGAAGTCTTTTAGAATTTCATTACAGTGCATTAAATTTACATTTACAATAATCCATGTAAACTGGAAAGCCATTTACTGGAAAATAAATTTGTATTGTTATCTGATAGACTATATAGGTGATTTCTAATTCTACAAGAATATAATTTTGAACTACAAGCAATAAAAGGGGAAATTAATATCGTGGCAGATATGTTATCAAGAGTTACTGTAGGATAGAACTAGTGTAAATAATGTTCATTGATTTTAATTTATTGATGCATGTATATTGTTATGTTTTGATTAGTGGGCATGAATAAGTTGTTTGTATGGATACTGTATTTTATTCATTTGAAAGGGAGATAACTCAATTAATTTTAATTGGGATTTTTTTTATTAATCAAGGGAGATAATTATAAAATGTCAGTAATGAGGACAAAAGTATAAACTAAAGTAAGTATGATCATCTGAAGTCATTATTTTATTTTTTTAAATCATTAACATTCATTGCTTAAAGATTAGGTCAATTGGAAATGGTAAGTGGAGAGAAGATACAACTTATTAGTGCCCAACAAAAAAGTTAGGTAAATTTATTGGAAAAGTTTTCTGATACAAATATTGCATTTTGTCCGACAGGAAAGGTTTGGTGATGTTCCGAGTACCCATACATACGCTATGCTGATGACAGTAGCCTACACATACGCTATGCTGTTGACAGTAGCCATGTTAAACCTATATGCCTATGGAATCAGCAAAGGCATCTCCATATATGAACTATGAACTGTCATGTCACTTTAACTTTTTATGCCTATGGAGTCGGCAAAGGCATCGCCCATATGACTGTTTATGGACTATACTACTATACACATGGCTCGTTTTGAGGGACTCTCTTGCATTATTCATGAAAGGAACTACGTTGTTTATTTATGGACTTTACTTTATGGACTTTGTGCATTGTTTAATTATTGATGGACTCTGTGTTCTTTATGGAAGAGACTACCTAAGGATTGTGTACATAGTGTAATCATTTATGGACTTTTGTGTTGGTAGTGGAAAAGACTATGATAATGAACTGTGTTGTACTTTATCGTCATCAACGACATTAGTGATGATTGGAACAGTATTTTATTTCCTACCATAAACTATAGTAGAACTGTACATATGTGGAATTGTATTCATGAATTCAAGGTGTCAAGGTGTCTGTCAAGACTCAAGAGCAAGATATATGTTTGTGGTTTTTTTTCCCCAATAATGGCCATGTAAATTGTAAGACATATGACAGTAGGAGGTAGAGTTTTGGACTTGTGGACTGAAAAAAAAATTGATTGACAATTTTTTTTTTTTTGATAAAGGGGGGAGGAAATATGTAATGACTT
>JADKLZ010077647.1:0-15775 GCA_021533235.1 Biomphalaria straminea | reverse complement strand
GGCCGGCTTTTCAAAGCCAGGATTGGACTTTACAGCCATCTTCGAGTCCATAGGAAATGAGAAATGTGCTCATCTTCGTACACGAAGTAGGAGCTATATATATAAGGAAATCCCGAATCCATTGGTGTAACAGTGTGTATGTTTGCAAATGGCATGCTTCTTTTTCCCAACCTGTATTATGCACAGGTCTATGATCGCTTTTAGAACCCCTAGATCTAATAACGCCATTACAATTTGCATAACTAGTTATTTGATTTTAATTAAACTACACTAAACAATTTGGTCTTTGAAAAATAATATTTGCCTTGTATTATAAAAATACAAAAAGTTTTAGGCTCTGAAAAATTTTAAGGCAATCGAAAGGAGAAAAAAAGAGAGCTATTTTAGTTAATAATAAAATAAAATTAATAATAACATATTCTTTCATGTTTCAGCTCTTTGCTTCATCTGAAATAAATCCACCTGTAATACTAAAAGCTGTTGGTGATACCTATCAATTTGAACAAATGGGCACATACTACTATCTTAAAGGAAATAATAGTTTTTATGCTTACGTATTGGCAGGTAAAGTGTGAAAATATAAATAAAACGATAATTTTCTAACACAATTATTAAATAACGTAATAAACCTGTAAATGACACAAATGTGGGTAGAGGTGTGTGTGTGTAGTCAGCCGACGCAAATCGCCCCAAGCCAGCGACGTTCTGTCCGGTTCTAGAAGGCCATAAGAAACCCTATTTAAAGAGCGGAGGTGTCGAAGTCAAGACGGTTCAGAACACGGTTCACTACAGTCCGGTTCAATACATTTCGGTCAACTACTGCACAGTTCAGTGTGGTTCAGCGGCGTGGTTTTGTGTTTTTCTGCAGTTTGCAGAAAGCCTGGCTATTAAGATTCGTTACAATATTATAAGAACTAAGATTACACCTATATCCACTGACTAATTGAGCCCAAATTTTACTATACAGTGTTTAAATAATTCTATAGCACAAATCTGAAATATATCAAAATCAAAATTTTATGATAAATTGAAATATTGCCTATCCGCGTTACTTAAACTGGGGTACATACTTGCACGGTGGGCGCGACGTGCTGAAAATGAGGGCATAAATGGAAGACGCTAAAATCTGATGTATTAGCACTATGGATTAAATTTATATTTAATTATTGATAAGGTATTAACGTTAGTGAAAAATTGTTGAACAATATCGATTCAAAAAGCGCTTCCAAGGAAGACATTCCAATAAGTCTTTGCTCATGCGATTCTAAACTCTATTCATCTTTCTTACGTCAAAATAGTCAATGTCTCGTCTTGCAGTGATGAACACGAGGATGTCATGATGATCAAAACGTTTTAAAACATTGATGAAGTCCTGTCTCTAATGTCTGTCACACTCCACATGCACGTCCCAACCTTTCTTAACTATTTGAGATCCGCTTTTTTTATTAGGAAAAAATAATAGGATGCTTGAAAATCAAATTGTGAAGCTCTGTGTCACCGGTCTTTTATGATCTTACTGGATTAACTTTATATGAAGATGATGTCAGATGTCATAAGGATCTTTCTTGATGTTAAGTTATTTGATCTAAGATCATAAGACTATGACTTGCCGGGGATACATCAAGTTGCTAACTGATAAAATGCTTTAAGTTTATATTAATTGATTCAATGAAGAAACATTTCTTCAAAATACAAAACTTAAATTCAGAACAAGATCTCCAACGTATGAACATTAATTTACACAAAAAACTGTATTGCAAAGAGATATTTGAATATAATTTCTACTGGAATAATCTACACAAAACTGACTACTCTAGCCTTCCCGCTTGGCGTCCACGACCTTTCCTGATTTGCATAACCTATCAGAATTATTTGAATTCTCAAAGATCGCCAACCAAGAACGACTCTGAGAGCGTGAACAGCAATGTCTGTATGAAACCAATAACTTAGAATTGCAACTCCGTCAAGTCTATTTTTAGTAATGATGAAATGATATGAAATGATATGTGACACTCTGAAAGCAGCAGTTGTCATTGGGGCTCCTCAAAAGCCTATAACTCTAATAGTAGATTTGCAAACGCATATTTCTTTTGGTTAAAGGTGGTGCCAACAGTAAAGGTTTGAGAAACAATGTTCATAATGCTCCAATTTTGTAAAATTATTTTTAAATATTGTAACTGTCAAGGTGGGTAATAGCAATAGCACACATTTTGAATATATTTAAGATGCACTTTTATTCTTTCCAGATCCTGCCAAGTTTCCGTGTGTAACGTCACTATTGCCAATGTCAGCCTGGAAGTATCAATATGATATTTATATAAGTCAAATTTTCAGTTCATACAATTTTTTGGTTCACTTTATTGTACCTGCAGCCTACAGGTTTAACTTGACAAGTAATGCTAAGTTCTCACAAACCGGACTAGGCATTCCTGGAAAACCACCAGGAGCTGGTAAGTGAAGAGTGAACGGCAAGTTTGTATATTTTACAGTTTGTAATCAATTTGTTCTCTAAAGCGCTGCAGATAAGAGTTTAATTTAGTAAATAGCCTAGTGATTATTTGTTGTTTTTGTGACGGAAAACTAAATTTAAAACAAGATAACAAAGACTGTGGTCCCCATCGAATTCACTTAACCATACTATTATTCAGAACATCTACAGGAATACAATTTTCAAAATCATTTAGTGAAAGTTTTCACTTACAAGTAAACAGTACAACACGTTGTCAATGATAAGACGATTAAATTCTTATGGAATAAGGATTTGAAATAGAATCTAAAATAATTCTTTGTCTGTACGTTAATGTTGGATACGCCCTTTAGGCTGTACTATGTGTCCTTTAAAACGTCTGCTTCAAAGTCTTGGTTCCATTAAAGTTTACGAATAATTTTGATAGTGCTGCCTGTGACACATCAGTTAAAGACTTTTAAACCCCTCAGGCTATCACCTCAGCTCATTGCTCGTTGAATTTTTATTTCTTTTCACAGATACAGCCTTTTATGGACTCCAGTATGCTCTGAGCAACCCTGTAGATAAGTATTATCACTTCCAACTGTCTAATAAAGTTAAACCATTCGCTGCTTATGTATTTGCTACTAAGGGAACATCCTCGTTTTGCCATCCACTTGGATTTTCGTACAATGCAGAACAAACGTCTACAGTAAGAATATTTATTTTTACATGAAAAAAAAAAGTGTCTTCTATTATTTTATTCATTTTATTATATGAAATTAATATGTTCTAGACTTCAGTCTAGTGGACCGTTGGCAACCATTACAATTCCTCTTGTAAATTCTTTTAAATAAAAAAAAAAACATTGTGTAAGGGTGGATACAGATTTAAAAAACATATGACAGTTTATATCTTTGGGTTTGGTTTCTGGTTTTGGTTTTAGGTACATCGGCACAATTTAGGAAAAGAATTGCTATCTCGTTTGCAACACTAGGGTAAGTATGGTCTAACCGTAAAATGTTTCAAAATAAAATAAATGAAATTTGGCTTGAGTACGTCAATATTCCCAAGGGTATCTATTACACAGTTTAAACATGCGAAATATAAAAATACTAAAAAAAAAAAAAAGGTTGCCTGAATCAGCCAGGAAAACTAAAGGCTTAGCAGTGTTAAATTTCTAATTGACTCTAACTATTAGATTAACACGTGGATACGCTGATGATAAAGATAAAATCAAGATAAAATAGAAAGCCAGAGGCCGAGTTCCAAAGTAAGTCGTGATTACCACAACAACAAAATATTGAAACGAAAGAAAGTCAGGCACCAGAAACGTGTAATATATTATTTTAGATATTTAAATGTCGGTTTATATAGCATGTGCAGATTGTTAATAAAAATCGTTTTTAGTGAATTTAACCACAGTAGTTTTGATCGTTACAATGTTGGAGTTTTCTTTGGCATGATGTGGTTGCTGCATTCTAATGGTTGATGTTGTTTTTTTACAAAACATTTTTTCAAGACCCTCCTTCGTGGAACCAGGATTCAGACACCTGGACCCAGCAGCAATCAAGACAGCTGATCTCAATAATGTCTCTATAAATTGAACAGTTGATGTATACCGCTAAGAAAAGAATGACTAGCTCGTTGGCCACTAGAAAACTCTTGTTTGACCGTTTCAATTTTCAAAGGGAAAAATAATTAAATCTAATTTCGGCTTGACTAGACTTTTTTTAAAAGCCCAATCATCCTTTGTGTTTATTGAAAAAATATCTAAGATTTACTAATATTTTTACGTTAAACTAATATAGATTATATCTAGATTAAAGATCTAGAATCTAGATCTTAAAATCAATCTTAATAGATCAGAAATCTTAATCTAGTATTGCATCTAATAATAGGCTTGTCTTCGAGTCCGAAGATTAATGAGGAATACAGTGTTTCCCGTGGCTGTGCAGTCCCAGCTGTGACCTACATATTTTGCCACATCCAGGGCAAGCAAAACCATTGTCCGCAGGTGGTCGGTTTAGATTTTCTTTTCGTCGTCTGCGTTTGTCCTCGGCGGCAGATTTTCTTTTGGTCTCAAATGTGTATCCCGCGGCCTTTGTGAGTGATCTCCAGCTGTCTCGTTCCGACGCCGCATGCAGCCAGGTGCTCTCCTCTATGTCAGCCAAGGAAAGTTGACGCCTAAGCTGGTCTTTGAAGCGTTTCCGTGGGGCGCCTCTGTTACGTCGGCCACCTTTTAGCTCACCAAAAAAGACTGCCTTTGGCATACGTTCGTCTCCCATACGGGATACGTGCCCTGCCCAGCGTAGCTGTCGGATCATAAGAAGTCCCTCTATACTGTCTATACCGGCGTTCGCAAGGACATCGCTGTTTGTAGTGCGGTCTTGCCATCGTATGTCCATGATGGAGCGCAAGCACCTTTGGTGAAAGCGCTCAAGGAGTCTTAGCTGTTTTCTATATAGTGTCCATGTCTCAGAGCCATATAGAAGGGTGGAGAGAACCACCGCCTGGTAGACATTTATTTTTGTAGGTAGGCGGAGCGATTTGTTCTTCCAAACTCTCGCCTGAAGGCTTCCAAAAGCGCTATTGGCCCTGGCCAGACGGTTATCAACTTCCCTTGAAAGTGAGGCGTCATTTGACACTATGCTACTATTGCATCTAAGTGTCTACATAATGATAATATCAATAAATAATATCGCTAATGTTCAAAGTCTAGTTGGCCCAATAAACAAATAAACACTTTCATGCATCTGACGGTGTCATAATCACCTGTTAGAACCAAATATTTGTGTTAATTATTTTATATTTTATTTTAAATTGTATAATGGAGATATTGATTTTATTTATTAAAGTTTAATGCAGCTTGTCTTCATTAGACTATTTATATTAAGGATGTTAATGTTAAATACTCCAAGGATAATATTGTAATACTGTGCATGTTGGACAGCTTTAGAATTTCTGTGTCTGGTATGTGGTCAGACCAACTTGTCACATACCGGTACTAAGTAATTTTCCATTGGAATTTACTAAATAGTATATATATATATATATATGTATTTATATTTATATTGCTATATATAAAGCTCCTCCTTCGTGTTCGAAGATGAGCACATTTCTCATTTCCTATGGACTCGAAGATGGCTGTAAAGTCCAATACTGGCTTTGAAAAGCCGGCCGCAAATGTGGCATGGGTGAGTTTTGTCAGTTGCAGATGGGCCTGCTTTTTCTCTCTGCTTTCTTTTGGTTTGGCGCTCTATCGCACTGGCCACTCTACTTGCTTCAAATCTTGAGACTCCGAGACTCACAGCTTCTCGCCATGCGGAGCGATCTAGAGCTAGTGCTTCTTAGCCATGAATGTAGATACCGCATTCCTTGAGAGAGCTCTTGAGGGTGTCTTTGTAGCGCTTGTATTGGCCGCCTTGGGAGCGCTTTCCTGAACATAACTCTCCATACAGAAGTCGCTTGGGAAGGCGATTTTCCGGCATGCGGACTACATGTCCCGCCCAACGTAGTTGGGACCTTTTTACTGTCGCATTAATACTGTGCATGTTGGACAGCTTTAGAATTTCTGTGTCTGGTATGTGGTCAGACCAACGCACCTTATGGATACTCCTTAGACAGCGTAGATGGAAGGAGTTTAGCTTTTTGGTGTGGCGGGAGTATATGGTCCATGACTCTGCTGCATATAGGAGTGACGGGAGAACTACAGAACTGTAGACTTTCAGTTTTGTGGTTAAACTGAGTCCTCTCCGTTGCCACACTTGTTCTTGAAGTCTGCCAAAAGCAGAACTGGCACGAGCAATACGAAAGTCAACCTCATCATCTAGGTTGGCGCTTGCTGATATGGTGCTTCCCAGATAGACAAATGTTTTGACATTTGCTAGTTTCTGGCCATTATGAGAATGTAAGGTTCTGTGACAACTTTATTTGGAGGAGGTTGATGCAGTACTTCTGTCTTTTTAACATTAATGGTGAGTCCAAAATTTGTGCAGGCATTAGCGAAGAGGGACAGACTCTTTTGAAGGTCTTCTTCGTTTGCAGCGTTTAGGGCACAGTCATCTGCAAATAGCAGGTCTCTGATGCAGTCGAAGTTTACCTTGATCCTTGCATTGAGTCTCTAAGCATTAAATAAGCTTGCATCGGTGCGAAACCGTATGTCAACTCCAAAGCTTTCTCTGCAAGAGGCATCTTTCAGCATGGCGGTGAACATTAAACTGAAAAGTGTTGGAGCCAGCACACAGCCCTGCTTCACGCCATTTGAGACAGGAAAAGGCTTGGAGTAGTCTCCGTTGTCTTGAACTCTTGCTTGCATGTTATCATGGAAGTGGCGCACCATTGTTATGAATTGGTCAGGGCAGCCGAATTTGGACATGATTTGCCAAAGGCCTTCACGACTGACATTGTCAAAAGCTTTAGTCAGGTCTATGAAAGCAGTATATGAAAGCAGTATAGAGATTTGAGTTTTGTTCTCTACATTTCTCTTGGAGTTGGCGGACTACAAAGATCATGTCAACCGCGCCTCTACCCTGCCTGAAGCCGCATTGACTTTCCGGAAGTAGGCCAGTTTCTAAGTGATGTTATAATCTGTTCAAAAGAAGCCAGAATCTTGCCAGCAATGCATAGAAGCGATATGCCACGATGACTGCCTATTACCCTTTCTCTTGTAGAGGTGACTAATGCATTGCGGAAATTTGCAGCAAGAATACTAGCTGTTTGCAAGCACTTATCTCTGTGAGCAGTTCTTTTCCATAATGAAAGCTACAAAAACACCTTAAAGTATGAGATTTTCTGATCGAAATTTGTCGTCAGTGATGAAATTATCATTAACAAAATAAAACTTCGACCTGACATCATATTAATTTTTTATTACGAAATAGTGCTAAACATTTAGCTAGCTAATGTACAAGTGTGCCATTTATTATTGTTTTCTATTGTATTGTTTCTAATTTACATAAAGTTAATAGGCTTTTTTGGAATTGATTTTTGGATGCGGACTACTTATCTTAATGAGTTTGACATGTCTGCTTTATATCAAATTAACTTTTTATTTTCCAAACCAAATGTGAATAATCCGTAACATATGAACTAAATAATGTACGTTTCAAAAACGGTTGAATAAGGCATCCAAAAAAATTAATTTTAATACGTGATCCATGTTTAGAAATACACAACGAATTGAACCCTAACATTAACCTTGGATGAATTTAAAATGGTAGCACGGGAGGAAAGCAGTAGTGCTCTGGTAAAAAAAAAACTCTAGTTGAACGTAGTTCCTCGTAGCACCCATGAACATGGGAGATGAGAATGTGCCTTGCGCGATGAAAATTAAAGTGAGGGAGATTTGCGCTGCATTTGCCTCACTCTCTCGCCCCTTGCCAGCTGAATCCAGTGGCAGAACAGAGTCCAGACAACTGGGGCTGGTTTGGGGTGCAGTGGATGACCAATGTGCTCTACATGTCCCACAGTGCTCCAAAACGCTCCACAGCGTTAGCTAGGTGACGCCTGATGACCCTGGTAGTCCAATTTTGACTTGAGCGCCATACAGCCGCAACTAGACTTTACATGCTAGTGGTGGACAGAAACCATAGTTGTAAAAAAAAAACTCTAGTTGAACGTAGTTCCTCGTAGCACCCAAGTGACACTTCAGTTGTCTCCATGCACCTCTGTTTCCTCTGCCTACTCCATTAGTTTAAGCAGGAATAAACAGTATGTCATTTGTAACGAAAATAATATTAAAAATTTTTAATTATTTTAAAAATTTTCCAACCTTACCTGCTCTGTATGAAGGAAATCACTTTGAACGTGACAAACAGATAAAATAATAATTACTGTGAAAGAAAATTTGCGAATGTACGTGGACAACATTTCCTGCTACTTTCCAAACGTTATAATATATACAAGAATAACGTTTTTCGTTTTAAAAATAGTTTTCAACTGAAGATTTTTTTTTTCAATCTAGAAATTTAAACATGTTTTGATCTAGTTGGAGATTTTCCAATAGACTCTGTTGCATAACGTGACAGCATCACAGCTACACAGTTACATTTACAAATGTTCAAATCCTGCTCTTGTAAAAAATTAAGTGAATAGGGTCATTAATGGAGTGTGCAAGAAGAAAAAATGGAAATTGGCATAGTAAAGATTTATAATTGTTATTATCAAAGTGGGAAGAAAATAGTGTGTTTTTATAAACGTAAATTTGAGCGATGACGGGTTAAATGTATAAAACTGAGTTTTTTACAAGTTTTCTTATGAGCTTGCAAATTCTTAATAGGTTCTAAAGCTGGGTGGACTGACACGGACATTAAGAAGGGCTCTAAAGATTTTCCTCTAAATTGTTATATTGTTGGGAAAAAAATACTATCTTGACGGCCATAACGGGGAAACACTATTTTGATTTTCAAATTTTTTTAAAAGTATAAAAATAAATAAATTTAAATTTTGATAGACAACTAAGTCTAGTCTAGATCCAACATCGGTTTTGAAAGAACTATCGTGTTCGGGAATTTCCGAATGTAAGGCAGTATTGACTCAATTGCGCATTGTCTATAGATTCTAGTTCTAAGGCCTATCTTTGGAAAATTATAGGCTAAAGTGTAGAAGATCTATACCTTTACCAGGTTTCTTCTCGGTGGGAAGGTAAAATGTTTAATTTTTCTTAATCTAAAGTTCATTAGTTATTTAAAGAAAAACAATCTCTCTATAAAGAAATTATTTTTCCATAGCAATTATTTCCCGTGAAAACATTGAGCTGCACTAAAATATTCGGGCAAGGATATTTGCTACTGAAGGAGCAACAAGGGGAAAAGTATTACATACTTAATGCCTAGGGACTAAGACAAGATTTGAAGTTAGGTACATTGGGTAATTTCCCCTTGCTCGTAGAAAAAGGTGAAATAAAAGTTTTGTATCAAAAATAGCTTGGAAAATATAAACCAATAATTTTACATGTGCAAGAGATGTTATTATGAGATCAATCTCTTAAGAGGTAAAGAAAAGTTGTTTAAATTTTATGGGTTAACTTTCTTGGTATTTGTTTGTCACTTACCTGTTCGAGTGGAGGATTCTAAATAATATATGTTTATCAGTCAATTTCAAAATGCAAAACAACTAATTTCCCTTTATTGAAAAATGCTTAACTGTAATGTGACTTTGAGAAAAGAACGAAATAAGCGTTACGCAAGATTATAATAATCATAGTAGATATACTGGAAATAGCGATCTGTAAAATCTAATAATATAAGTTGTATCTTTTCTTTCAAGAGTTTTGATGAAAAAGCCTTTGTAGAACAACTAGAAGCTCATGATGTAACTACCCAGCCTCAAGTAACATGTGGCATGCAAGAAACAAGCACAAGTGTTTCAGTAGACAACTCTTCCTGTACATGTGATACTGCTGTGAATTCAGCCTCTACAGTACCCACAACCATAGCTTATACTACAGGAACAACCAATAGTGAAACAACTAGCCAGATAGATAATACAATTACGACTTTTGTAACTGACGCTACTCTAGATTTGAGTACTGATACAAACATCCAGTCAAATACACAATCAAGCACTCAGTCCAGTATTCAAAGTCCTGAATTTAGTACTCAATCCAATTCTGGGTCAACGTCTGAGACAAGTATCCACTCATTTTTTCAAACATCTACGACATTAAATGACACAAGTACTTTTGACGACACTTACAGTACCACTAAAACATACACAGATTTAGACTTTTCAGATCTACTTATTGAAGCCAAGAATACGTCAGCTTATAGAAGAACTTTGATTTCTATACCTGACACTAGAGTCTCTGCTAAAGTCATTGGTGGCTTTGGAATTATCATTATATCTTCAGTTTTTACGTTTATATCATCAGGGGATCTGACGTATTTAAAAGTAATTATCACTAAACTTATGTTTAAACCCTAAAGTTCATCATTGATACATTTTGGACTTACTAAATGAGAAATATTATAATGTATTGATTCAAACTTTGTTGTTCTTTTTTTTTTTTGACCTATTTGTTGTAATATTAGGTGGAATAATAGGAAAATACACACAAAATAAATGTGCTGTATAGTTACACAAAAATATATTTTGTCTAACTATGGACTTGTTTTAATTCCTCTTAATAGCTTCATGGGTTCAACATGGAAACTGAATATTGAATACTGGGTGGACACGGATCCACAAAAAGGCTCAAAGGATTTTCTGAGAAATTTGAAAGTGTTTAAGTCTATTAAGTGGAAATAAAATACTAGCTTATTAGCCACACAGAAAAAACTCTTGAGAATTAATAACTTTTGAAAATATAACATTAAAATTAAATATGGTTTGGAATTCACATTGAATATTCCCACATATATTCACTAAATTATTCAAGCCAAAATTAATTTTACAACGAGACATTTTATATATCGAAATAACGGTCGAATTCGAGTTTTCCCGATGTGGCCAATGAGCTGAGAATTTTTTTCTCACTAACATGCAGATACGTTGAAATTTTAAAGAAAATCGTTTGAGCCGTTTTCGAAATCAAAGATATATATATATATATATCCTATACTCTTAAGCGAGCAATTCTTGTATATATATATATATATATATATATATATATATATATATATATCTTCTATTTCGAAAACGGCTCTAACGATATTATCGAAAAATTTATTTTGGTTTGAAGGTTTTATGAATGACATGGAGAATTTATGAATGAAAGTTTTCCGTGACGTAAACGGGAAAAACGCTGCTTACGTCACTAGGCTTACCTTACTACAATGCAAACAAGAACGAGTTTTAAAATATCAATGGGCCTAATTAAACATTTGCGCACCATCTTATTGAAGATTGATTTATTATAGAACTATGGAAGGAAAGTAATGAAATTAAATGTACCGATGTATGATTAGTTATTGCGTTTTAAGTGCTTAATAAATTGTTTACACTTTAATTGCGTAGAGCGGTGTAGATTTCCTCATTAATCTTCGGATTTGATGTCAAGCCTAATTATAATTATTATTTTGCTGGTAAAATTATGACCGTGTGTTCATGCTTCAGTGTCTAATGTCCCGTACCAAAACAAAGGAAATGGTGATTACACAGTTGCTCTACGCCTTACTTTCTCACACTGAACAAGATATCTAGCTAGCGGTCAACGAGTTTGCGTATACTGCAGCCACTTTTGATTTAACTATAAACCTCAGTGTGACAAAAATAAATTTCGCCCACTCGAGGTATCACTCGGTCTAGGCATTAAACTAATTTATTTTGCTATCTTACTTTTTTTTATCTCCGCTTAGCCCTTATGGCTATCTAAAGCTATTATCCCCACCCTCCTTTTCTTTAGGCATCCGTGTCACGATGTAATTTCTTAATCTGACACACCCGTCTAGCGCCTTCTTTGTCGACAAGAATAAACACGCCTCTAACTATCTTGACCTGACATCCTGCCGCACCCCCCTTTCGGGGAACGGGTCAATTCAAATGGACCCTCTTCAAGTCGACAACAAGGACTGTCTCGCGCGGCTAATCCCTGTCGCGTAAGACAAACGGTCTGTCGCCCGACCATATTGGCAATATCATTCGATAAGAGCCCATCCCTATGTCCACACATGGAAGCGCGGCAATGTCAAGCGATAATCTTCTCCTAGGCATGGCGGACGATCCAAACACCTGGGAAGCCCCGCCTCCTTGACCACGCGACAGGATATGCGTAATGGCAAGCCCATCCCTGTTCCTGTTCAACTTAGCCTTTTTAACTACACATGGCGAACGGTCTTATTTCCATTTCATTTTGAGGAGCTGAAAGGATATACTTCTCTGAGCTTTACGAGCTTTCGCTATATTCATTTCATATCTTTCATAATATTGGACTGGTGCTTTTATTACAGGCTACTTCTAATAGAAGCCCTAACTTTGTAACGCGGATACCAGTCTGCTGACACCAGATCTGGAGATACCAGCCTTACTCACTAATCAGAAGAGTTCGACCAACAACCGCATGCCAGAAGATCCGCCCCTGCAGCTACGTATAGTTGGACTGTCCCGTGCACTAGGACCGATCAAGCCAGAGCACCCACAGACAACTCAGCATCAGTCACGCCGATCTCGCCAGAGCAGCATAGGACTCAAAGCTAAGCAACAAAGCCCAATGACATTCAGACCACTTGTTCCTCATTTCTTATGATGATAGCCCCATTTATGTAAATAATTAGGCTCCGCCCTATCACTGTACAGCTTTTACCTTTTACTTATTTTCATTCTTATTATTAAACTGCACATAAGTTTTACATAAAAAGTATTTGTTGCCTGCATTCACAACATTGTGCCTGTAGTCCTTATGTGCAAGTTAAGGTCCTCAAAATATCTAATTCCCCTAGACACCTAAACGGCCACCATTTTGACCTACTTGTCACATAATTGGAGAGCCTGATCCGGGATCTATTTTACCCTACTCACACTGCAGGCACAGCAGGCAACTTCCCATTTATTTTACTATCATCATAGTTGAAGAACTTATGTATTGAGTGTCATCAGTGCTATATTTTTAAATTTTGTATTAGCTGTAATTAAACCTTTTTACAGGTTACTAAGCACCAAACCAAAGCTGATTCCACCTTTCCCATAACTCTCAAGTAATCGCTTTTGGCAGCTCCTTAATCTATCCTATATCTTATCCTACTATCCACTCCTTCTACTTCATTCCCCTCCACCGCCCTACCATGGCCAGCGGCACTCGCTCCAAAACTGAGTCTGATCGCAAGCAGCGGTTAGCTGACATCATGGACGAGTCCAAAATTTTCGAGGATGAGGCAGAACGGAAAGAATACATTAAGGAAAGAATTGCTGCCCTCAATAGAGAAGACGAAGACAGGAGAAAGAAGGAGGATGATGAAAAGGAGGATAAAAGAAAGGAGAAGGAAGCGGAAAAGGAAGAAAGAAGAAAGAAGGAGGAAGATGAAAAGGAAGAGAGGAGACTAGCGAGAGAACATGAAATAACCATGGAAAGGGAGAGGAGAGAAACAGAAACAGCGAAGGAAAGGGAAAGAATACAAGCTGAAATAGCTATAGCTATAGAGAAGGAAAAAACGGCCAGAGAAAAGATAGCCGCGGACAAAGAGAGCGGAGCCGCCAGCCAGGCCTCCTCCGAATCTCGCCCGGCTAGCCCTGCCTCCAGCCATGGTTCCGTAAACGGCCTACCCTACATGCCAATGGAACCCTTCGAAGACAAAAGCGAAAGTGTGGAAGTCTACCTTGTTCGCTACGAAGAAGTTGCGCGCTTTTATGGTTTACCAGAGGACAAATGGTCTTTCAGGCTATCCCAGTGCCTCAGGGGCAAAGCTTACGAGGTATACTCGAAACTGCCTTCCAGCCAAAGAGAAGACTACACAGCCCTCAAGCAAGCACTGCTTATCCAGTTTGAGCTAACTGCCGAATCTTACCAGAAGAAATTCAGGACGTCCCGCCTCGAGCGCAGAGAGACTTATGACAGCCTCTGCAGCCGACTGGACAAATACCTGAGAAGATGGCACACTCTCAGTGATCTGCCAGAGTCCTTTGACGGCCTACTGAGCCTCATACTCGCAGAGCAATTACTAGAGTGCATGCCAAACGATGTCAAAATCTTTGTCAGGGAACAGCAAGCCTCTTCACCCGCTGACATAGCTTCAGCTGCGGACAGGTACGCGACGGCCCGCAAAGACATTAAAGACAGCAAAAGTAAGATTTCAGCCTCAGAGAAACCAGAAGACAACTCCGCCTCTTCTAATAAAGGCATTTCCTCTAGCCAACCCGCTCCTTCTAGCCAACCCTCTTCTTCCGCTAGACATCAGCCTAACAAAGCACCAATCCAACGACCAGCTACGCCTAACAGCTACGACAGACGAAATCACCCGCCTAGACACGGCCAGACCAATAACCACCACCGTGACTGGAACAGCACGCGTGACCAAAGGCCCGATCGACAGCCGCAGGCCCCACGTAACTTGTCAGCCATAACTGAGCTCCCACAACCCTCTTTGCCTGATCAGCCATCGCCTCATGACGAGGAAGAGGAGGACTACTACGTTATATCTGCGCTGACCGTGGCCCCTGAACACGCTGCTATTGGCCTTATTCAACTAGAAACAAGACCGGTACCACCTCACCCCATCTCATCTTCCCCTGGGGTAGAGACTATTCTAGTGAACGGTTCTCCTGTCCAGGCATTATTCGATTCCGGATGTGAAGTGAGTTCTGTCATCAGCAAAACACTGGTCGACCCATCGGACCTCACTGGTGGAACAGTGACCGTCCAATCTCTCGACCGTGAGATTCCTCCGAAGAATTATCCTATCGCTAGGGTCCACGTAGAATGTAAGTACGTACATGGCACTATTGACGCAGTCGTCATGGATTCGCCAGTATTCGACTTCGTTCTAGGCTCCCGATACATACCTCTAGGAGTCGTCAACAAACCGTATTTCTCTCTGCCTGTCGGACGAACGACAAGGCAGAGACGTGGCAGCAACCAGCCGGTTGGACGCCCTGGTCGCCACTCTAACAAACCCTCAGCTAAGCTCAAACCATTCTCCCCTGGCACTGAACCTGCCAGGAAGCCGCGAGGGGAGCATAACGCCTCCACTCGTGATGATCCGCGGAACTCATATCCTTCAGCTCTCAAACAACTCCACCCTAGCACTGACACTGCTAGGAAGTCTCGAGGTGAGCAAAATGCCTCTACTCGGGAGAATTCACTGAACCCAAGCTCTTCAGCTATAAACTCACTTATCCCTGACGCTGACCCCGCCAGGAAGTCACAGAGCAAAGTGAAATTTCGCTCTTGTGAAAACGAGCCTAATCATGGCTCCACTCACACTATAAGGCCACTCTTCCCTAACATTGACAGTGTTAGGAAAATTAGAGATAGGCCGACTTATCGCACTCACGAAGAAGCGCCTCACTATGGCATTAGAGATAAGCCCCATCGAACCTACACACCTTGGGCACTGAGCCATAGCATCTGTCCCACTTGCCAATCTGCCCCAAGAGGAGTTTGTAACCAATCCTATCGCCCAGCCTACTTTCCCAGGTCATCAAAATGGTCCCGCACAAGCGACCATCCACCTGCGAACAGAACTTAGGCGACAGCGGACTCTTTAGGACGGACACCCTCTGGACTTCGGCAACTTCTGGACTCTTGGGAAACTTTTCTTAAATGCTACGACCAACATATAACCTGAGTGATACCAACGTGGGCACTTCACAGCTCTTCTGACGAAGACCTATCTTTTGCGGGGAGGGTTGTGACAAAAATAAATTTCGCCCACTCGAGGTATCACTCGGTCTAGG
>JADKLZ010077635.1:0-12642 GCA_021533235.1 Biomphalaria straminea | reverse complement strand
TTGGGGTATTTCTAAAAACTTCCTGAGTTCACTAAAGGGCCAATGCTGTCAGGATGAGATCTATAAACGTCTGCTAACTACTAAGGATTGTCGCGTTACAATGTCAAGGACATTCCGCTAAAAACTCGGTCACTGCACAAGTGTGTGTGTGCAGGGGCGGCCCTAGCAGTGCGCGGGGCCCTGGGCGAGCGTCATGTGCGGGGCCCCTAGCCGCAAAGGTAGACTATATATATATATATATATATATATATATATATATATTTTTTTTTATATATCGTACCACATCTCGCTAACCGGCTAATCCTTCTCTAATGCTGCAACAATAACAATACAGTATGTTCGCCTCAAAGCTGTGGGCCTTATTTTTGTAACAAAACATAGAACATTACGTAGGGTACTGCTGGTTTACTATTGGCCGCTGAAGTACATTATATACTGTATTTTAATTGTTCTGCATCAACAGATGCAAATAAAGAAACACTCGCCACTGCTAATAGTATGTCGCCTCTCTCACTCTGCTAATTGAAGCCAATAGGATGTTCTTTAATAATAAAGTGTTCTATAGGAGTTACAGTGGTCCATTCACTTTCGAAGACCCGACTTTTTCGGAAAGGCTGTATCACGTTTTTTTTTAAATCTATATATATATTCCTCTAAGTCTGAGGTTAAACACACAAAAGTTCAAACAACAACAAGCAAGCAACAACAAGTAAATAGGGAAGATCCCATGGCGTACGCACCACGGTGTAAATGGACCCAATTCGCACTATTTCATTCACAAAATAGCATAGACATAAATAAATATAGACCGGAAAAAGGAAGTAACTTGAAAACACATGTATATATATCTACTATTGAATTATGATTTCTAAATTATGAAAAAAAAATTGCATGATCCTCAGTCTTAGAGATTAAACACAATTTAAAGACATAGATTCTAGACATAAAATGAAGTACAATGCACAAATATTTGTTTCTCTCTTATGAATTTGTGTAGTGAATGGAAGGGAGGTTAAAAAAGTGGAAGCCGGAAGAGATTATAGGCCTATTGTGTCGTAAGACTCTTGAAACTAATCTAGATCGACATTTAATAATTTCCGGAGATTTCCAGGACTTTTTCGTAGGCCAATATTTAATAACATTTCATGAGATTTCCAGGGGCTTCTGGTAAATCAAGTCCAAGAGGCCACGGGAAATCTGTTATATGCTATAAAATGGTTTAATTTAATAATTTATACATCTAAAAATTAGCACGGGTCCATAGACATAACTAAATATAGACTGGAAAAAGGAATAGGTCCAATGAAAGTGCGGGACCCACTGCGGTCGCATATTTTGCAGTACTTAAGGCCTGCCCTGGAAAATAGCGGCGTATGCTATGCCGCCGGTCGTCAAGAGGCCGCGGGAAATCTGTTATATGCTATAAAATGGTTCAATAATTTAATAATTTATACACCTAAAATGTAGCACGGGTCCAAAGAAAGTGCGGGACCCACTGTGGTCGCATATGTTGCAGTGCCTAAGGCCTGCCCTGGAAAATAGCGGCGTATGCTATGCCGCAGGTCGACTAGTAATTTATAAAAACAAGGTTACAAAGACAGTTTGTGTGGAAACAAAAACTTAAAATCTGCCCCCGAAGTGGTCCACCCAGACAAGTAAAAAGGGAAGTTTCAATATTTTCAGAAAGAACATCAGAATGAAATTCTATCAATGACAAATAAATGACAGAATAGATTGGAGAAAGAAGGTTGACAGATCTTGTGTAGTGCCCCAGTGAAGTTTATTACTTTACCACATTATGACATGTGATATGTAAATATAGCTATTATATTACAGAGCTTTCGGTGTTTGTTAACATTAATAATGAATAGTTGTAAAAGTGGTGTATTTTTCTGAAAGAAACTGCTTGCATAAGTGATTTAAAAATTAGATTTTTCGGTTTTAGAAAAAAAAAGTAGCCGTTGCATCAGAACTTTGAATGATCTTAGATATTATGATGTCGGATTTTCACTAACTTTTCTAGTTTACCAGATCTAAACGCAACGGATGGACGGACAGACATTCCACACATTCTCCTTTCTGGGACCGCTAAAAATACTCCCGCGTTTTTTTTTTTTTTTTTTTTTTGTTTTT
Source organism: Biomphalaria straminea (assembly GCA_021533235.1). Lineage (NCBI taxonomy): Eukaryota > Metazoa > Mollusca > Gastropoda > Planorbidae > Biomphalaria > Biomphalaria straminea. The sequence goes on along the minus strand of JADKLZ010077635.1, from coordinate 10,509 downwards.
TCAACACGTTCACACAGTAGCCAATTGGAAAAAGAAAACTTAATATGTCATTGTCAAACTTGCTGGAAGCTGATTTGCCGAAATAACTGTATAAGCACATCAACTGGTGATACTGTTTATATCCGAAAAATATTATACGTTAATGAAATTAAACAGCTTACTGCGAACATCTGACCTTTGCGTGCGGTCTTAGAACGTATCACCAGCGACAGTCGAGACAGTCGAGAATACACCGTACAATTTTCAGTGCTTTTTTATTTAAAAAAAATAAATGGATTGCCTAATTTTTTAACTATTAATAAATTAATAATAAACGCTAAAATTCAAGAAAATTAATATTTTTTCCCCACATTGAAAAAAGTGAAGTAAGCCGTACGATGTGACGGTAAAAAAAAAGCACTGATTATTTTCATTAAATAATCAATTAGTCAAAAGTTCCATTATTGTTACTACAAATGTATTTTTCATATACAATTTTTCATAATGCAAAGAGTAGTTCAAACTTTATCACTACGTATTTTCCAAATAAAATCCAATTAGACGTCGAAACGATTAGGATTGGTTGCTTCTACTTATGTGTTTTTATTGTGAACGTTAAACGATGATAGCCTCTAAGACTCGGCTGTCTTTACCGAAACTGAACGGTATTTCGAAATAAAAAATGTAAGCTTAAATGGCAATTGGTAAAATTGGTATACTGGGAAAATATTGAGTAACAAGTCCTTGTTTATGACCACTCATTTATTTTTCGAAGTTGATGACAACAAAATCTCCCAGTGCGGGGCCCCCCTCAGGCGCGGGGCCTGGGGCGGTTGCCCCAGTTGCCACCCCCTAAGACCGCTACTGGTGTGTGACTCCATCCGACGTGACTTTGGCCCAGGTACCAGACACTACAGAAATATTTGCTGAATTTCTTATCTTATGTTCGGTTTACGTGTCTAATAGTTCTTATACACAAAGAGAGACATTCTCTAAATGTTCATGACTTTTATACATATTGTATTGAACATGTGTCTGATGCTTAATGTTTTTTTTTTATTCTCATTGTGTTGTTTATGGTACCGTCAAATCCTTTTGATCGGACCACATCGGGAATGTCCGCAGCATAAAGATTATATATACCTCCAGGACTTATTGACTTACTAGATTGTTATAATATAAAACTGACGTCAAACCAGAGTTTTCCCTGTGTTACCAATGAGCTGATAATTTTTTTCCCAAAAATTTCTAGGATAATCGTTAGAGCCGTTTTCGAGAACCGTGTCCACATAGGCTCTTGTTTTTTCCTCATAGTGTATGATTTTTTTTTCATTGAAGAATGTGCAAGTTGAAGAAGAAGAATTGTAAACAATTATCAAAACTAAATTACTTTAAAAAAAACACAACAATGTTTGCATGTAAGTGTAATTGTACAAATTGGTTTAGGCCCCAAGATGCCTTTGTCTAGTCCCTCAATGAACCCTTATGTTGTGTCTGTTGTATTTATGTGAATGTTTCTGTTGTGTTGTCTGTATATGAGAAAAGAGTCCTTGTAATCACAACACATTTCCGTAAGGATCAATAAAGCAGTCTTAGTCTTAATCTTAGTATTAGTTTGGAACATTCGTGTCATTCAATTTGGCGAACAAAAATTTTTGTGCAGAATTTTTTTTCTCTATCAGGCACACTTAAAATTATAGTATAAAAAAATGTCAGTTTAATTTAAAAAGGGAACTGAAAAATGCAAAAGATATATAAGGGAAGAGATACTTCCGGCCCAATTTATGATTCTAGTTTTCAATCGAAGAAACGAAATGAATTAGTCCAACAAAAAAACGTCTGTTGTTATTTGTGAACTTTGAGACTTTTCACCACGCTTATATATATATCTAATGTGTGTGTGTGTGTAGTGCACTTAACCTTTAATTATCAGACTTGAAGACAAGAGTTTTAGTAGAAAACAACCTAAATTGAATGTGCCATGCACGTGCAAAGCTGATTAAAGAATGAAACCTTGAATGTTGGTACTAATGTCTCAATACCAGTTCTTCTTCTTCGTTCTCATTGTACATGTCGGAGGGTTCAGATCAGTGATCCTATTGAGATAAATTACATGTCAGAGGGTTCAGATCAGTGATCCTATATCTGAGATAAATTACATGTCGGAGGGTTCAGATCAGTGATCCTATATCTGAAATAAATTACATGTCGGAGGGTTCAGATCAGTGATCCTATATCTGAGATAAATTACATATCGGAGGGTTCAGATCAGTGATCCTATATCTGAGATAAATTACATGTCAGAGGGTTCAGATCAGTGATCCTATATTTGAGATGAATTACATAGCGGAGGGATCAGATCAGTGATCCTATATCTGAGATAAATTACATGTCGGAGGGTTCAGATCAGTGATCCTATATCTGAGATGAATTACATGTCGGAGGGTTCAGATCAGTGATACTATATCTAAGATGAATCACGCAGTGTATTCCAGATCAGGCAGTTCTCCGTTTAGTATTTTTGTTCATTAGCAGTGTTTGGGGGCCAGAGTCTTGTTCAGGACTCTTGACATAGTATGCAGCTTTGAAGGACATGGTCAGAATTCTCAGGTGATGCTCCACAGGGGCAGGTTTCTCTAGTCCAGACTTTTAGTTTCTGCCAGTGACATATTGACTATTTGAAGCCGCTTGAACCCAATACTTTTCAGTTGTTTTCTTGTGACTGAACCTTCATTTACAACGTCTTGCTAAATACTGTAATATTTGAATACTGTCACGCTAGGCTGCACACGTAGTCCACTAAACGGGTTAAGAAGACCAGAACAGCGGGTAGGTGTCGTATTATGAAGCACGATCTTGCATACAGGGGCGTAGCTAGGGGTTCGGGGGCCCGGGGGGATCGACCTCTTTGGGGGCCCCTTGCTTTTTTGGCATTCGACATATGACATGACATAATGTACGCAAAAAAATATATAAGCCCAAGATTAAATTAGTTCAGTATATCAGTAAACGTAACAAAAAAATTGTCATTAAGACTCTTTTAATAAATAATACCGTTGTTTATTAGCTAAATAATACACACGTGACAAATCTCAATTCATATCTCTTCACGTCGTGCATTCTGTGCAGCAAAGACATCTAAAGCATCATCTACATCGATACTTTCTAGTATTTGTGACTTCACTGACATTAAAGCCATGATAAGCCTTTCTTGCGTCATTGTGATCCTAAAATGATGAACTTCAGCTTTGAGAATGACGCAAGGGAGGGGGCCTGAGTTAGCGGTATTCGGAGGAGGTTGCAAGGTTTGAGCACACGTTATTACCATATGAAGCCCGTTTCCGCACTATGTCTATTGTGGATCGTATTACTGGTTTGTTGATCAAAACTGCTCGTACATCAATGACATCTTTGAACAAGCGATTTGCCATTTTTTTCATCATACAAACAGGAAAAAGTAATACAGTTTGTCATAAGCGTGTCATCATCCAACAGGTGTCTTGGTTCAAGAAGAAACCCAAAGGTATCCATTTTTTCCAGCCTTTGTAATCTGTCTTTCATCACCATTTGAAATCTGTCCAGCACTTCTGTCGCAACACGTTTGAATTGCAGTTCAATTGGCAGCCATACATTAGAACTCAACTTCCCATAAAGTCTTTTCTTTCTTCTGGTTGTTTTGATTACAGGGAATCCATAGCATTCACTACCTTCTTTTGCTTTTTCGTTGGATTGGGTGATCAGTTTAGTCAGTTTCTCGTCATTTAGCTAAAAGCATGCTCGAGTATAGAAATACTCCGATAAGCATCACAACTGCTGATGAGTAGAAGATTCAGGGACATTAATCCAACTGATCCAAAACTATTGAAACCATCGGTAACTGAAAATGCGACATTACTCAACCAACGACAGATGAAAAGCAAAGTGAAATACGATGCAAAAGCAAGACTACCTAAAGATTACTCTGTCAGAGAGAAAGTGAGAGTTCGTCTAGAACAAACATGACAGAAAGTAGTTGTCATTAAAAGAAACATTCCTCACTCAGATCTTACATCATAAACAAACGATTGGAAAACATACAGAAGAAATCAACGCTTGTTGAACAAGGGTTTCAATCACGATATCTTTGGGTACTATGATACCGATGAAGGCAATGAACGGTAAACTGTTAGAAAAAACGAAACAGACAGTTATAGACCAACGTCTAGAGAACCTGTTGTGCCAGTCAAGACAACCAGAAGTGGTCGAATTGATCCTAGTAGATATCAGTTTAAGAACTTTAGTAGGAAGGATGTGATAATAACTTGAAAAGGAAGGATCTCTGGGGTTATTTTGGAAAAAAAAGTTGAACAATTCAATATTGCTTTTGGATTTATGCCTAACAGACGTATTCGCTAGCCAGACAGACGGCCACTCTTTGAGGCTGCCTTTCGTAGGTTTAACCAATGCATCACGCTGTTTTGTAGCCCCACCCTGGTCAACCCGAATAATGAACAATTGTAGCATTATTAAGAATAATAATTATTAAGAATACGCTGTATATCATACAGTTTTATTCGTGGCCAGTAGCGTCCTTAGGGAGTGGCAAGTGGCGCTTGAGGGGGCCCCGCGATCGGAGATTTTATTGTCACAAACATGATCACCACATATTTTCCTAATACAATCCGATTGGATGTCGATGTTTTGTATACGAAATAAAATATATGGATTAGTTGCTTCTGTCTATTTGTTTTTTTTTTCCCAATAGGCTATGGTCATGGGAGTAATTTTTAAACTTTTTTAAAGTTGAAAGAATTTTCTTTATGCAGAACAATTACAATACAGTATATATAGCACTTATCGCGACCAATAGTAAGCCAACAAAGGCTACGCAATGTTCTATGTTTTGTAACAAAAAGGAAGGCCCACAACGTTAAGGCAGACATACTGTCTTGTTATTGTTACAGCGTTAGAGACTGATTAGCAGGTTAGCGTGATGTGGTATGGTATATATAGTTTATCATTACGGGGCCCCGAACATGACACACGCACAGGGTCCCGCGCACTGCTAAGGACGCCCCTGTTCGTGGCAACAAGGAGAGTAATATTCTTAGTTTTCGCTGCAAGAACGTTTGATCTCTTTTGAAAGTAAAATAAATCGGCAACAAATCTATTGAAGATTTGCATTTTAAAATGTAAAACTAACTTTAACTTTTCTCTTTCGGAAAAATATTTTAAAACGTACTGGTACTTGACACTATTTGTCAATCAAATATATTAATTTATGTATTTACAAACAAATTTTGGACACTCGTTTGCCCCCCCCCCCCCTAAGTGGGGGCCCGGGGGGATTTTCAAAATCGCCCCCTCCCTCCCCTCCCTCTTCGCTACGCCACTGCTTGCATGGGTCAAGAGGAAAAACTAAATATACTAAAAGTCTTTAAGAAAAACAACTAGTTTTGTATAAGGGAAAGAACCGCAAAAATAACATATATCTCAATACTGTAGAAACAAGCTCCCTTTTCTGTATTAAACAAAATTAGTTAATGCCAATAATTAGTTACCTAATAAGTTATTTTTTTTTTAATTCATTCAAGTAAAGTCATTGATTTCAAATAACCAGATAAAATTTCAACTTTATCCGAAAATTGGAAGTGGTAGAAAAAACGTGTGCAATACGTAACAAGGGAAATAACTTCACACATACAGCTACATATAAGTCCTATTTATTTCCTTTATTAGATATCTAACAAAATAACCAAATAGCAATAACTAATTAATGAACTGGTTTATGTTTTTCACTGATTCATGTTATGTTTTAAGTACAACAGATATTTGTGTAAGGTTTCAACTTGATCCGAGAATAGATGTTAAAGAAGTAAAGTGTTCAAAGACTGAATCAGATTGAGTGAGTCGATAGAAAGTTGTTTACTTTTTTATATACACACTGAAGAGTGTTGAAAGGAAGGGTCAAGAATAATAAATCTGGAAAAGTTCTTATGTTAGAGAAACTATGTGAGATATTCGTGTTCCATATTCATAAGGTTCATAATGTATTGTAAGTTCTTTTTTTTTAACTATTAATGATGTCAGATGGTCAGTCAAACTGCGCAGTAGTATTAAAAATTATATTATTGGCATATGTCATTTTGTTGGATGTAAGCCTATTCAATCTAGGACCGAATTATAGGATAGAATTATTTGGTTGAATTGAGAGTCAGTAACAACTTAAAATAGAAAATATTCAAAACTCAGTCAAAAAAAAACGCGACAAATGCTCTAAAAAGCAAAAGTTGTTAAGATTTACCTTGGAACCAAGACTAGTTTAACAGAATGTCAAAGTGAGTGCATCTGACGAGAAATAGACTAGAACGTGTAACTTGACCTGACATGCTAGGATCAGACCACATACCTCGGTAAGGTCATAATGACATGTAGGCTGGTGTATTATCTCGGCGGTGAGAGTGACATTTCGTTTCCAGGTCAATAACCGAATGGAAACTTTATTTTGGGGGTGAACGACTATTTGAAGGGAGTCGATCATTTCGTTAGAATAGAGATCAGGGGCGGCCTCTGCAGTGCGCATGGCCTGGCGACTGTCATTTCAGGGCCACGAATACTTGTATGATTGGGTAACGGTGACAAAAGATTATTTTTATTGCGGGTTCAATTCGCCATCCCCTAAGTCCGCCCCTTCAACGACGCTCACACAAATAATAACCATATGTCGACATTGGAGTTTTGAATATGCGTATTAATTTATAAATGGCAATAATATTTATTTATTTGTTTCTCTACGACTAATATAGAATAGTAAAGTAAAGTGTTAGCAATCTATAGGGCATATGATGTTAATGTCTTTGGCCAACGCTTAATGAACAGAGAGTCACGTAGACAACACAAAGATTGTTTCTCTACGACTAATATAGAATAGTAAAGTAAAGTGTTAGCAATCTATAGGGCAGATGATGTTAAGGTCTTTGGCCAACGCTTAATGAACAGAGAGTCACGTAGACAACACAAAAAATCAACCGTCTTAACTTTCCCCCAACTTAAGTAGGTACCCAATAGAGTTGTGTAAACTCAGAGGCGCCCTAAAAATCCCGAAATTTAAAATTCCAGCCTTCACTGAGAATCGAACCAACGACCTCAGTTTTCAAAGCCTATCGCTCAACCACACAGCCACCGCGCTCGTACAAATCTATTTTAAATTATTTAATCACAATTCTTCCTAAAAGCTTGTAAATTTTTTTTTGTTTGGGTGGACATACTTTTCGAAATCAGCTCTAACGAATTTCCTAGCAAATAGACATTTCACGTATATTTTAAAAAAAAAAGCAACATTCTAGCTTTTTGGCTACACAGTGAAAACTCTGGTTTGACCGTTATTGTTTTCAAAAAATATAATAGTCATCTTAAAATTATATTTAAGTATTCCAGCAGTCGACTCAAATGTTTCTTTGTGATGAAAATGCTTCATCAAGTTCATCGGGAATTCCCGCACTCGACTCAAATGTATTCAGCAAAGAGTTGCTTAAATAGATAGATGTTCACGTACATTTGTTCACACTGTCTCACGTAGAAATGGACTAGACCGTAATAGAAGAATTTCACTGTGAGAGATCTTTGCACAATTGTCCTTGAATTAGTAAATAATTACAAGAAATAAATAGAATGTTTTTAAGTTACTTGTTTTTACTATTACACGAGAGAACTAACTTTTCATGTAACTTCACACACAAAGAAATTATATTATTTTTAAAATGTGTTTATGTTATCTGCACGTGTACAAAAACAAATGGATTACGTTTGCGTGTGTGCGTGCATGTATTTTATGTTTGTTTATCTTTTTTTTTTCATTGTTTAAGCATGTTTGTTTGTTATGGTTTTTTTATTGTTGTTGTTGTTTAACTGTTCTGGAATATCCGTGTGTGTGTTTGTGTGTATGTAAAAAGGTAAAAGTATTTTTGTTATGTAGAACATTTGTTACGTCAGACTTGGGCTTGCTGGGATATTGAAAGCTTGATCGATTTGTCTATGAGGCAATAACCTTTCGTTTCTTTCTAGCTGCTCCCACCCTTCCCATTTTCTTTTAAAGCAGCGGTTCTCAACCTTTTATGCGACCCCTTTTTTACAATCCCCCACTCTGCCACGACCCCCCCACACACACACACATACTCATACAGCAATAGAAGAATAGACAGTAATAATCCATATTTTCGATGGTCTTATGCGACCCCTAAGCCAATCGTCAATCGACCCCTAAAGGTGTCGCGACCCACAGGTTGAGAACCCCAGTTTTAAAGCCTGTTGTTTAAATGTTATTTACCTAATTTCCTTTCTAGAACACTCTTTTATCAGCTATCTATACGTTTTTTTCTTCATTATCAAACTTTACATTTTAATTGGTTGTATTTTAGTTTTCGCACTCCCTTCCTCCCAGTGCCGACGCTGATTCTAATTATTTCTAATGAGTTCATATCTAGGAGGTGAACAACCTCAACAATTGAGTTCATAAAGTTTGCTGTTATCTTCATGATCCAGCCCAAGGTTACTTAAGTACACTGAGGTGGTCAGTGGTCAACTAGATAACAGTGAGATACTGTTCCATATTATGGTGTGCAACGTACATTGCATTTCAATATTGTATGATTAATTGCCAATTAAACACAAAAAAGGTTTCATTAGTTTACATACGTACATTCCCTATTATTACTAAACACAAATACTCCTTCTTTGTTAATAATTTGTGTACTTTTGTTTCATATTAAGTTATAAAAGGAGGCGTAAGATGCACCAGTGCCGGATCTTAGAATGTGGAGGTCCTGAGCAGGAAATTGATTCTCTGCCCTTGTTGATTTTGTTTTTCTCCCCACCCCTCTCCATTGTTAAAAAAACATTTGGATAAAATTGTGTAAGAAAAAAAAAGATCTCGATTAGAACATAGTTAACATTTATTGTACAAAAGTATACAATAATTATTATTAATTATTAATAATAATTAATTAATAATTATATTATATTAATAATTATTATTTTGTACCTTTCTTATATATATATATATATATAGGCCTACGGAGTATATAAATATATACAATATATAGATATACTAACTACATAAATATATACATATAAGTTTGAATTTTGTATAATTATCAGTTGCAACTGGTTATCATGAAGACTGTTCAAGATTGAAAATATTGTTTAATCAACATTAGGGTTGTTATATACGAATTATTTTGTACCTTTCTTATAAATTAACAGGAAAATTAGATTAAGTCTTAAATATAGTTTTAAATATCTTTTGGAATAGTTTGTGCAATTAATAAAGAATTTGCTTAAGTCATATCATTTCATTCATTATTACTAAACACTTCACAACAATTCACGTTATCATGGCTGAACACAAGGGCAATAACTGAGATAATAGTAAGGCGGTATCGTTAGAACTACAGATACAGTTGTCTAACTTTCGAATATCTTTGAAGATACATAATAGAATCTTTGTGCAAATTATTCCCATCAGTTCATCCTACTAAATTAAAAGTCTATTAGTCTTTTTTGGTCCAATCAAAGGCGAGTAGATAAACTTTGGCTCAACAAATTCTTGCTGTACATCAAAGCCAAGACGTAGTTTCTGAAGCAACTGGGAAATAAAGAGTGCATCAGTCCTTAATGTATGTACTAAATAAAACTACACAAAAGACAGGCATTGTGGGAATTCTACAATATGATTTTCTATGCAGTAAATTCTTGTATCGTTTTATTTTTTTTTTTTCAGATTATTTTCAATGACATAATATGTACATCGTTTTGTTTCATTTTTTATAGTGACGTTATATTTACATCCCGTTAACCGTCTACCACCAAATCGGATGAGCTTAACATCATCAGGCCCATAGATTGCAAGGTCTAAAAGAGATACCTACGTTACTACTTTTAGTAGAATTAATACTTAAAAGAAGAAAGCGGGAAAATATACAGTACTTTTTAGCGAAATTCTTGTTTGTTTTGTTAGTTTAAAATTTATCAGTTAAAAGTGTACTAACACCTGCTGCATATTGGATTCTCCAATAACGAAGTACATTAGGAGAATTCTTAGAACTTTAACTAGAGCAGGATAATCAATTTATACAAGACATGTATAAGAAGTTCCCCTTTCAGTCGTTGTGGTCATCTGATTCTGTGGCCTACGGTTATCGAGGGTGTCATGTGGCCAGCACAATGACCAACTGCCTTTACTTTTCCCCAACTAGTGTCAGGTACCCATTAGAGCTGGGTGGCCTCAGAGGCGCCGAAAGAAATTAAAAAATCCCAGTCTTCACGAGGATTCGAACCCGGGATCCCCGGTTCAGAAGCCAAACGCTTTACCACTCAGCCACCGCGCCTCCAAGACATATATACAAGACATATATACAAGACATATATACAAGACATATGTACAAGACATATATACAAGACATATATACAAGACATATATGCAAGACATATAAACAAGACATATATGCAAGACATATATACAAGACATATGTACAAGACATATGTACAAGACAT
>JADKLZ010077619.1:14230-24985 GCA_021533235.1 Biomphalaria straminea | reverse complement strand
CTTTCTTCAACAGTTTGTACGAGAAGAAGAAGTAAAGAGAATGACCACTCTCTTAATTCTGCGGATAGTCACTCCATTGGTGCGTAGCTAGAAATTTTCCATCGTTTGGGGGTCCACGGAGACTGATCTCTTTGGGGGTCCCTACATTTTGCGTTGTACTTGATATTTAATGTAAAAAAACACTTATTTGGGGAACCCTCAAGTGGGGGCTCGAGGGGATTTTCAAATTCTTCCCCCACCTACTCTAACCTAGCTACGCCACTGTCACTCAACGAGAAGACAAGAGTATTGATCACACTTTGGATGGCTTCCTGCGCGCTGGACTGTCGCTTTAATTTATCAAACCCTGCCCGCTCCCATCCCCCATTTTAATTTTTGTTGTCGGGTTATTCTAATTGACCGTAAGAAAAAAACTACAAACCAATTTTTAGCGGCACCCGAAAGGGGAAAAGACGCTATTAGTTTTGTGTGGCTGTCCGTCTGTCTGACTGTCTGTCTGTCCGTCCGTCCCGTTTAGTGCTCAGAAAGTAGAAGAGAAAATGAAAATCTGACATCACGATAAAATAGATCATTCAAAGTTCTAATGCAACGGCTACATTTTTTTTAAAGCTCAAAATCTAATTTTTTAAAATATTTTATGCAAGCAGTATTTAAAGAGAAAAAACCTAATTAGTATGCAATATATACAAAACCTAATTTAAGACAACTAATAATGTTATACATTGCGACGCATTTCAATTTCGATTTTGTTCCAACTTCTGAGTATTTGCTATCTAAGTAAAAAAAAAAAAAAAATCAACTCATAAAAGAGGTGTGGCAGTTGCCTTGAACATCGGCTTTACAAGGCTAACGATGAGAGATTAAAGCACGGAAGAAGTATATTTTGACCGCTGGGGCACTAAATAAGATTTGTAGTTTATCTTTGATATAATTTTTTTAAATGTACTTTAAGCAGCGACTTTTGTGTACTAGCGTAAAGCCCTGCCATGACATGATTCTAAACTAATTTCTTAAACATTTTAAAAATCACATTTAAAAAAAAAATGTTTTTTATTGCCCCCATTAGAATGAAAGAAGCATATTTTTGTGCGTTTTAACTGTTGGTTGGTCTGTCCGTCACGGTTACAAAAAAAAAAACAAAAAAAAAAACTAAAAACTTTTGAAAATATGATTTAACCTTTACTGTTCATTCAGAAATATTGCGATAGTTTAAAATATCTATAATAGATTGTTCCGGATGTTTATGTCTAGATCTACATTGAAATGTTATAATAAACTAAAACTAATCTTCTATTTTTAAATTTAATATTGCATTCATTCTATTAATTATCTGGGCTTTTTATTTTAATTTTACCTAAAGTTTATCTAAATTACATCCAAATTAATAATAATAATAATAATAATTAATAAGATATATATTAAGAGTGCTAAATCAGAAGTTTAGTTTATGTCGATCTACATCTCTACAGATCAATGCTGAAAGATTATTTAAAATCGCTCGTGTGACATATTGTATATATCAGGCTATTAGTTTGTAACCAGTTAGCATGCTGAACTGATTATCTTGACGCTCCCGGGTTATGTGTCTGTTTGTTTTACATGTTTCGACTGTTTCTTCAGAGTTAAAGATAGTTTACTTCCTATTTCAAACCTTCCACAGGAGGGAATGGGAGCATGCAGTAATTGAGCCAGGGACCAACGATAAATCCGAACTACAGTCTAGTGGGGAAACATCAAGATAAGGCAGGTTTATACCCTGCTCGCCATCCTCCGTCGTCCAGTGAGAAGTTAATTATTTTCAACTTTGAAGGAACATCCGAAATATCTTGCGAATAGGCGGATCTGACAGGGATCCGACTCTGACGGGGGCCGCCTCTGAGTTTGTGTATCACACAAACTCTCTTTGTAATCTTATTGTTTTTTTTTTTTTTTTTTTGTATTCTAAGTGCTTTTAGAAACAGAATATCATACCCGAAGTTCCATTGAGACGGAGAACTAATTTTCTTGCGAAGTTTTAAGTGCTCATCCGAAAATTGTGAAGTGGTAGAGACTATGTGTAAAATATTAGTACCTTTAATGAAGTCCAGTAGGGAATCGGCGCCTTCAAGTGCGCCATTATCCCGTTAATTGTTAGAAATTTTTTGTAATCCAACAACCAGGCCTGCACATGGAGTTCCCCACCACCTGTCCTTCTGAGGGCTTCCAGTAGAAGCGGAAATACTGACTGGGCATGAGAGACCGTATCACGTACTCAGCGAACCGCACCCGGTCCTGGGCCCACTCGCTATAAGTGGCCGAGAGCAGCACTTATACTGCGGAGTTTGTCTGATGTTCCTATACGGTAACGTCACTGTTCCGTGTTAGGACCGCCCTTCTAGCTTAAGGCTAACTGATGGCGGCGTGGCGGATTTTTGGACTGTAGTGCGGGATATTTGTTCCATCCAAAGGAGATGAAAAAAAAGGCTCCCCCAGGGAATTCCGCAAGGGATCGCTACTCGTACTTAGCCTATCTTGTTTCACTACTAGCCGTTTCTACGGAGGTGCCAATCTGAGGGGACAAGTAGCTAGAATCCTCCGCAACGTCTCATAGTGAGAAAAAAACGTCTTTGTTTATGTCATTATGACATTATGTTTATAATATAATGTCATGTTTATGTCATTATGTTTATGGCATAATGTCATTATGTTTATATCATTATGTTTATGTCATTATGTTTATATCATTATGTTTATGTCATTATGTTTATGTCATTATGATTATGTCATTATGTTTATATCATTATGTTTATGTCATTATGTTTATGTCATTATGTTTATATCATTATGTTTACGTCATTATGTTTATATCATTATGTTTATATCATTATGTTTATATCATTATGTTTATGTCATTATGTTTATGTCATTATGTCATGTCATTATGTTTATGTCATCATGCCATAATATTTATGACATTACGACTTTCCATTATGGACTAACCATTAGCAAAAGAAAACTAATGTTATGGGACCATCTACTACAGCACCACCATCGATCCTCATTGACAGTAACAAGTTAGTTGCCGTAAGCGAATTCTGCTACCCTAGATCCACAATTCAAAATGAACTGTCTCTAGAAGAGGAGGTAATAAAAAAACGCACACGGAAGGCCGCATCAACCTTTGATAGACTTTCACTAAGAGTTTGGGAAAACCAGAAGCTCTCTACAGCAACCAAAATGGAGCTTTACAACGCATGTGTTTTTAGCATGCTACTGTACTACCTACACAAAGCAAGAGAGAAAATTAAAATCATTCCACTTGCGCTGCCTTCGAAGGATCTAAAATAATAACTTACAACAGCGTGGATGTGATAATGTGAGATTTAAAATCAGTAAACATTGATACTGATCATTGGGAAGACGTAGCCTTAGACATACCTAGTTGAAGAGAGACTAACCAAGAAAGCTCTGGACAGCGATATGAAAGAAAAGCGTGCCACGCGGAAAATGGCCAGCTCCTCTACCACCAAAACGAAAGCAACCTTGACCTCCTACTAATGCTGTCTAAATGTGGATGGGGGTGTCTGTTCAAATTAGGTTTCCACAGTAATAGGAAAAGTGTTCGAGATGAACTATGATCGTTTTACTCGTACGTATCTAGTAAACAGCTGATTGGGTCCTCCCCTTTCTTAGGGGAAAAGACCGCTATTAGTTATGTCAGGCCTGTCTGTCCGTATGTCTGTCCGTTCGTAAGTTAGTCCAGTTCAGATCTCAAAAACTAGAAGAGGAAATGAAAACCGGACATAACAAATTTTAGATCATTCAAAGCTCTGATGCAACGGATACGTTTTTTTTTCTAAAAGCGAAAAATCTAGTTTTTAAAATCACTTATGTAAGCAGTTTTGTTTTCATAAAAATACATCCCTTTTACAACTATTTACAATGAAACAGTTAAATGCCTGAGGCTCTTTATTAGGGGAGACAACTGTTTACAATATTTTAAAAACATTCATGCAAACGTTCGTAGAGTTTTGTCAAAAATTTTGTTTTTTTATTTGTATTGTTAAGTTATGTAAGTTCTGTTATACTAAGTACTATATTTACCTTTTTTTTTGTAGTGGTGTGAGTTCACCGAAGAAAAAAATGAATTTCTTGTCGGTGTTGTGAAAATCTGACTTCCGGTAACGGTAGCTCTAGAACATGAGCCTATTGAATGATGTAGCTCCATGGTTGTTTCGTTCAGGAATAACAAAGTGAGAATATGTATTGAACCAAAGGATCTCAATAAAGCAATCTGACGGGAACATCACTCGAATCAAATCAGCGCCAGAAAATTTACCAAAGAATTATGGATACAATGTTTCAAGGTATTGAAGGAGCATATGTTCTCCTGTACGACATTATAGTAGCTGGTAAAGATATTGAGTATCATGATAGCATTTTGAAACAACTCAAGCTACGAGTAACCGTGTACAATATCAAGCTAAATTAGACAAGTGCAAATTAAAACTAGGCAGAGTTATGAGTCATATTTTTTCAGACAAACTTTAGAACCAGACCAAGCATAGATAAAGGCAATTATTGACATGCTTTGAGTAGCGGAGTTCAATCTAAAGTTGAGCTATGACCAGTGCAAGATAAGGCAAAGCAGCGTACCTTATACGAGTCATATCTCGTCGTAGAAATGTTAGAACCAGATCCAGCACAGATAATTTAAAAGATAAAGAAGAATTTGAATGGAATCATGAAAAATACAGGAGTTTCGAAGAGTTGAAACATCTTTGTATAAACCCTCCGGTTTGGGCATATTATGATGAGTCATACAATGTGTATAAGAATTTATTAATTATGTTAATATTATATACTAATTATTTATATTTTAACCTATTTTTAGATTATTTCGCCCCCTCTCTTCTACATTGGCCGATTTAGTGGATGGGGAGGTGGCGATGGCATCAATCCCGCCCCCCCCCACCCACCATAAACTTTCAAGTGGGGAGGGCGGTCCAATTTATTTGAAGAAGTCACAGCTTGTTAACGGAATCAGTTAAATATCTATATGATTATTATTTGTTATTGGTATTTTAATCGATGTATACATAATGTCAGTCCATTGTTTGCGGGTCGGTTGGGGTGGGGTGGGGGCGAATACATCTACTGCCCTTCCAACCCAAACCTTATGAGTGGGGGCGGTCACTCTGAAATGTTGTTGAGGAAAAAATTCAAAGAGGAAGTGATATTTCTTTTTAAAGCTGCAATCAATTTACTCTGTTGGTCTGTCTGTCTGTCCGGCGGAATCTTAAGCACGTTATTTCTCCCACTTTTCATTATCGGATCAAGTTGAAATTGTGTACAATTATTCATTGTCTCTAACAATAGAATTCCATGTCCGATATTTTTTCAGAGTATACCTAATGGACAAAGTCAATTACATTAACATGATATAAAATATAATTTTGAAACATTGTTGTTTCTTTATAAAGTCTGCATTATTAATTATATCGTTTAATTGTAAGACGTTTTAACTCACATGGCCGGATTTAAGGAACGGCAGGCGAGGTCACTGTCCCAGGGACCCCATAAAGGAGGTTCACAAAATCCGTATTTCGATGAGTAAGTTTTGGCGTTTTTATGTTAAATGTTTTTATTCTTGAAGGTCATTTTGGCGCCGCCGTTTTGGCGATAGGGACGTAAATTATTTCTTATAAAAAGAAGTATTCATATCTATGCTTTGCATGAGTGTTTGTATTAAGACATAATTTCTAGTCAAAATTATTAAATTATCAAGACTTTTTTCGTTGGAGCGGGGGGATATATATTTTGTTTGTCTAGGTATAAAATAGTAAAACATCTTTTTGTTATACATTTTTATTCACATATAGAAAGTGGGGATAGGCATCACAGGTAATGACCAGTCCCAAGAAGATAATCGCCAGACGCATGACGCAAACGACCAGTGCTCTGGTGCTGGTCTTATCTTCATTTGTTTAACTATACCTGCGTCAATGCGAGATGTGTCATCCAAATCACCCCTACCAAATTTCTCAAAATATATCTTTTCAAAGTATCTTAGTGTCGTGAATTTGTATCGATCTATTGTTGCCCCTAGTATTTTTTCGCATTTGTGGATTCACGTTAGAGTTTGTACTGACCACATTTCTCGTCTTGATTTTTACTATGTGTGGAGTTATTGTCATCATTCTGCGTAATAAAGCTTTAGATGTAAATATGCTTTTTTGTTATATTAAAGTGTTACACTTAGCTAGTACTTATTCAATATTAATTTCCAATAAACAAATATGTCTTTTAGAAAGACATAGGAAAATGTCATCCAGTACAATTAGCAGAACTCACATACAAAAAAAAAAAAGGGGAAGAGGATAACATGTCATTACCATTTGGAATCTGACTTATTATAGGCCAGGCATGTCAAACTGGGTGTTCGGGGGCCGCATGCGGCCCGCGACCACCTTGCATGCGGCCCGCTTGGCCATCTAAAAAAAATTAAAAGTAATTTTAAACTATTACGCTGGAAAGAAGAGATGACAAGCTACTTGAATGGAAAAATAGTATTTGTTAAACTGAACAACGAGGATGAGTCTGCAGTGAAAGCAAGCTACATTTTGTCAAACTTCATTGCAAGCCATTTCAAATCATTTAATAAATGTGATTTTATTAAGGACTGTTTCGTTAAAGCCGAAGTCATTTATTCAGAAAAAAAAGGAGAAAGCATTCAAAGAAATAGCGTTAACTAGTGACACTGTTGCAGATGGAATAAATGACATATCAGTCAGCTTGCTTGAACAATTAAAGAATGGCAGAGCTGATTTTGAATTATTTTCATTGGGTCTCTATGAGTCAACTGACGAAACGGGTGTAGCACAGTTGGCTCTATTCATAAGGGCCTTAAACAGGAATTTAGACATATACCAGGAACTACTTGAGTTCTGTTCTATGCACAACAAGCGAGGATGATTTTTGAGAAATAACAGGAGGTAAAAATGCAGTACAATTTATCTTTGGTAAAGCTAGCTAGTCTAACAAGTCTAACTTGCAAAAATAAGAGAGACTGATGCTAATTTTAAATTTTACTCATTTTCAGTGCATTATTATTATTATTATTATAGCTTTTATATAGCGCTAATTTCATGCTTATAGCATGCTCGGATCGCCTTGGTCTAATCTCATTTCAAGCACACTTAGCCACTCGAACCCGCGATCTGATTTGATTCTAAAAATGCTGCTGGAAATGTTCAATTAGAGCTGATAGAAGTTAGGTTCTTAGTTGAAATCGAAGAATGTTAAAATGACTGTGCCAAAATTTTACAGTCATTTACCCTGAACGGTTCGTTAAATTGCGGAAATTTGCAGCTAGAATTCTAGGTATTTTTGCATGCACTGGTCTCTGTGAGCAGTTCTTTTCCATAATAAAAGCTATTTAAACACCTCATCGTTCGAGATTATCTGATCAAAATTAGTCATCTGTGATGAAAGCGTCAGTGGCAAACAAACTTCAATCAGACATTAATAAAATGGTATCCCAGAAAAGACGTCAAGCATCAGGACAAAGAAAATAATGCGTAATCATAATAATTTTTAATTAGCCAATAGTACTACAAATTTAGCTAAGGGACAGGTATGCCATTAATTATTGTATTATTATTGCTGGATATGTGCAATTATAGCTGATAGAATAGAAGTCAGGTTCTTAGTGGAAATAGAAGAATATTGAAATGGCTGTGCAAAAATTTTACATTTACCCTGAATGGTTCGTTAAATTGCGGGAATTTGCAGCTAGAATTCTGGATACTTTTGCATAAACTGGTCTCTGTGAGCAGTTCTTTTCTATAATAAAAGCTATTAAAACACCTCACAGTTCGAGATTATCTGATCAAAATTTGTCATCTGTGATGAAAGCGTCATTGGCAAACAAACTTTAACCTGACATTAATAAAATGGTATCACAAAAAAGATGTCAAGCATCAGGACAAAGAAAATAATGGGTAATCATAATAATTTTTAATTAGCCAATAGTACTACAAATTTAGCTAAGGGAAGGGTATGCCATTAATTATTGTATTATATTGTATTATTTCTAATTTTACATAAAACTAGTAGGCTGTTTTAAAACTGATTTTTTTTTGCTGCGGCCCCCCAGGTCGTAGTATGTTCTTTTTGCGGCCCATATACCTTAATGAGTTTGACATGCCTGTTATAGGCCAATATACATGAAAGAGGCAAAACCTTTATATTACAAAACAAATCGCTGGACGGTGTTAGAATTCATACTATACATACAATATTATGGTACAGTGAAATAAACATTGTTATAAAAGCTACGTGCTATATAAATTATCTTCAAATTATATCTGGCGCCAAAACGTCTCTGGCCAAAACATCACGTACCGATTCGAATTTAGTATTAGCCTTCACAAAACAATTAGATCAATTTTAAGACTTTAGTCGGTCCAGATTCACATCTAACTTTACTTTCACTTATACCTATCCTTTGATCTGCTGGACCGCTAGGGCACTACATAAGATCTGTCAACCTTCTATCTGCATTCTTATCTGTCATATGTCTTTGATATAATTTCATTCGGATGTTCTTTCTGAAAATATTGAAACCTGCCTGGGTGGATCACTTCGGTGGCCGATTTTAAGTTTGTGTTTCTACACAAACTGTCTTTGTAACTTTGTTTTTTTAAAAGTTGCATTGTAGGGTAGGCCACATTTGGTCTACGCGCCATGCAGTGCCTTATTTACAGTTAAAAAGGCCTTAGGCTATTTGAGATATGGGGCCCTATATAAATCCAGTTATTGTATGTAATTAATACATATTTCTTAGAGGCCCTAAGCTAGAGCTTATGTTGCATGGAGGAAAATCTGCCTTGTCCCCATGGTTGTTACACCATCGGATGTGGGCCCCAAAAAGGTCGTGGCTCCGGGTTCATTAAACCCCTTCGCGCCATGGATGCTACGCCACTGCTAAAGAGTATCCATTAGGTGCGATGGTCTGACCACATACCAGACATAGATCTTAAAGCTGTCCAACTTGCACAGTTTTAATGCGACAGTAAAAAGGTCCCAACTGAGATGGGCGGGACATGTAGTTCGCATGCCAGACAATCCCATTCCCAAGCGACCTCTGTACGGAGATTTTTGTGCAGGAAAGCGCTCCCAATGCGGCCAATAAAAGTGCTACAAAGACACTCAAGAGTTCCTTCAAGGAATGCGGTATCGACATTCACGGCTGGCTCTAGATCGCTCTTCATGGCGAGAAGCAGTGAGACTCGGAGTCTCAAGGTTTGAAGCAAGAAGAGTGGTCATTGCGATAGAGCCAATGGCGTAGCTAAGGGGGATGGAGGGGGGCTTTTGAAAATGCCCCCGGCCCCCACTTAGGTTGGTCCCCAAACGAGTGTCCTAAATTTGTTTGTAAATACATAAATTAATATATTTGATTGACAAATAGTGTCAACAGGTGTCTCTTTTTTGTTTCAAAATTTATGGATTACATTTATAACAAAGACTAAACCTTGATCTAGGTCTATCAGTACGTTGACTTTGTTGACATTTTAAAAATATTTTTCCGACAGACATTTTAAAATGCAAATCTTTAATAGATTAGTTGCCGATTTATTTTCCTTTCAAAAGAGATCAAACATGTGCTTGAAGCAAAAACTAAAAATATTACTCTCTTTGTTGCCTGGAATAGGGGCGTCCTTGCAGTGCTCGGGGCCCTGGGCGAGTTTCTTGTGCGGGGCCATTTGCCGTAAGGATAAAGTATATATATATATAATGTATCACATCACAATAACCGGCTAATCCGACTCTAACGCTGTTACCAAAACGCTGTGGGTCTTCCTAATTTTTGTTACGAAAAATAGAACATTGCGTAGCCATTGTTGTATTACTATTGGTCTCGCTAAGTGCTATATATATACTGTATTGTACTTGTTCTGCATAAAGAAAAATCGTTCAACTTTCAAAAAGTTTAAAAATTACTCCCATGGCCATATCCTATTGGGAAAAAAAACACAAAGGTGGAAGCAACCAATGAAAATATTTTATTTCGTATATTAACATAGACATCCAATCGGATTTCATTAGCAAAATGTGTGGTGATCAAGTTTGTGACAATAAAATCTCCGATCGCGGGGCCCCCCTCAAGAGTGGGGTCTGGGGCGGCTGCCCCATTAGCCATCACCTAACAGATCCAATAGTTATTCTTAATAATGCTAGAATTGTCCATTATTCTGGTTGACCAGAATGGGGCTACAAAACAGCGTGACGCATTGGTTAAACCTATGATAACGCAGCCACAATGAGTGGCCGTCTGTCTTGCAAGCGGATACGTCTGTTTGGCATAAATCCGAAAGCAATATTTCTGAACTGTGATAATCACTCTCTCAACCTGGCAGCTTTTCATTCTACTAAGATAGATCCAACAATTGTCTCATTTTTTTATCTGTACATGAATTGTTCATCTTATTTTTTTCCAAATTAACACCAGAGATCTTTCCTTTTGAAGTTATTATAACATCCTTTCTTTCAAAGTTCTTAAGACTGATATCTTCTTTGAACTTTAAAAGTTCAAACTCTTCTGGTTGTCTTGACTGGTAGACTCTTGACTCTGAGCGGTAGATGTCAGGATAATGCGTTTCTGCAGCAACGAACCCCACTGATTAATAATGAGCTGTAGATGTCAGGAGAATGCGTTTCTACAGTTAAAAATGCATGAAAACGCTTCTAGCGTCGGGGCTTCGCCCCGAATCC
>JADKLZ010077619.1:0-13830 GCA_021533235.1 Biomphalaria straminea | reverse complement strand
AATCTGCCAATATGTCATCTAAAGTAGCCAAATTATAGAATTCCCTTCGTAAAACTTTATTCAGAGCTTGTGGATCTATGCAAATCCTAATTTTTCCATTAGCTTTCTCCACTATCGCCATCTGACTCACCCACTCTGTAGGCTCTATCACTGGTTCTATAAGTCCTCTCTGCACTAGGGTTTTTAACTCATCCGTAACTCTTTCTTGTAAAGCGATAGGGATCTTTTTACACGGCAGAACCTTGGGCTTCATGCTGCTATCAATCTTTAAAGACACTTCTCCTAAGTCACCCAAATCACCAGTAAACTTTGGACTACAGTCTTCTTCTTGGTTATTGACTACTGATGCTATGATTGCTATGAATCTATCTTTTTGATGTTGATTAGTTTCATTCTAGTTAAGGTTTCATGACCTAGTAGGCATGTTAGATTATTTGGCACAACTATATATTCTATCTTAAAGACTTCGTTAGTTTTTTCATTTCTAGTCGTAAGAGTGGCTTTCCCTATGGGGCTCATCTTAGTTTTATCCCACATTAGTAATCTTTGCGTTGCCTTTTCTAACTGATTATTATTTATGTATCTCTCCTGTATGGTATTTACATCAGCTCCACTATCCATTTGAAACCTTACACTGTGACCATTCACTGTCATAACTGCTGTCATCCTTTTCGTTTTGCGGTTCTCTAAAGACATCAGCCATTTATTTTCTACCATCATGACTTCATCTGTTGTGTCCGAATGCAGCTGTCTTTCAACGTCCGATATATCCCCTGACATCTGCTGAATTTTCTTTTTGCACATCAAGGCAAAACGATGTCTCCCCTTACAAGCTAGACACGTTTTGCCCCATGCAGGGCACTTTTCCTTAGTGTATTCGTGAACTCTTCCTCAATACCTGTATTTACCTTTCTGAATGTTTGTCCTTGCTACTTTCTCAATCATTGGAGGGTCGGCTTGTATTATTCTCAACTGTTTCTTGGCTGTCTCGTAGGCTCTGCAAATGTCTCTGCACTTTTCCAATGTGAGATTACTATCTTGTAGTAATTTCATTTTGAGGCATTCATGTCTAACACCAAGAACCACTCTGTCTCTAATCAAGCTATCTTCCAGGCGTTCAAAATTACACGTTTTTGCTAGCCTTCTCAGATTTGTAATATACTTTTAAATATCCTTGGCTTCTTGCTGTTCACGAGTATTGAAAAGATAGCGCTCATAAGTTTCATACGTTTTTCCTATACAAAAACCTTCAAATTTGTTTAATATTTCTTCCATCTTTCTTTGTTTTCCCTTTTCAATTTCGAGACCTTCATATATGTCCATTGCTTTTGTCCCTATAATTGTTAGAATGGTGGCCACTCTGACCTTCTCTGATTCTTCCGCCAATTTAGTGGCTAACTCATAGTTTCGCCAGCTCCGGTGAAACTTTTGCCAATTAGCAGCCATTTTACCTTCTACCTCGAGCGGCTCGGGTACAGGAAGGAAATTTCTAGCTGCCATTGCACGGCGTAGCCCTGTAATTATTACCTATTTATTATTGTAAACAATAAACCTTTATACTCTGATTAATGATTACCTCTGATCATTAATACACCGCTGCCACCATGTTAATTAAGGTCTATGTTCCACAGACATCAACAAGTAAACAACAACTATTCGTGTCATTGCGGAGAATGATACTTTATTATATTGAACGCGTGCACCTTTGCGCACCATACAACAATACTATAACTGGATCTATTCGATTTATAAATATAGATCTAGACTAGAATTAAATAGATCTCAATTGAGGACCTACTAACAGAGAGATGATAATTAAGCGGTGTTAGCTAATAGTATTGCACAAGAAACGAAACTGGGTTTTTCTAAACTCTAATACTTGGTATGAAATAGTAAAACAGCACATGCCTAAATAAATCGTAACTAGAAATTAAAAACCTAAATTTATCGTAGTATATATATAGGTCTGTGGTTAAATTTTATATAGAAAAAATGACTTTTGTAATTTCCTTTACAAAAAAATTGGGCTATTCGCGTCTGTCACATATATAATCAGAATCATGCTATTCGCAGACGACTGTGCCCTAAACGCTGCTTACAAAGAAGACCTTCAAAAGAGCCTTACCCTCTTCGCTAAGGCCTGCACAAATTTTGGACTCACCATAAATGTAAAGAAGACAGAAGTGCTGCATCAACCTCCTCCGGATAAAGCTATCACAGAACCAGACATTCTCATAGATGGCTAAAAACTAACAAATGTCAACAAATTTGTCTATCTGGGAAAAGCCATATCAGCAAGCGCCAACCTAGATGATGAGGTTGACTTCCGTATTGCTAATGCTAGTGCTGCTTTTGGCAACCTTCAAAAACATATGTGGCATCGTAAAGGACTAAGAATAAAAATAAACTCCAGAGAATCCTAAATGCTGCTGGTAAAGTCATTGGCAAAAAACAAACCCCGCTTGGGCAGCTGTTTGAGACAAATATCCTTACAAAATCTAAAAAGATTCTAGAAATAAGAAATCACCCTTTGGGTCAGGATTTTGTGATTTTACCATCACAAAAGAGATACAAGACACCGATAGCAAAGACAAACAGACACAAAAACTCTTTTAATCCTCTGGCAATTAAATCATTAAACAGAAACAATCTTACGTAAACTTTTGACATGTACATTGGGAGTGAGTCTGGTGTGAATGAACATTTTGTTTCTCTTTATAGTTATAATGTTTTGTTTGGTATAATGTACTAATTGTAAGATAAATTTCCTTATGGACAATAAAGATTACTATTATTATCATTATTATCCACAAAACTGAAAGTCTACAGTGCTGTGGTTCTCCCGTCATTCCTATATGCATCAGAATCATGGACCCTATGTTCCCGCCACACCAAAAAGTTAAACTCCTTCCATCTACGCTATCTAAAGAGTATCCGTAAGGTGCGTTGGTCTGACCACATACCAGACACAGAAATGTTAAAGCTGTCCAACATGCACAGTATTAATGCCACAGTAAAAAGGTCCCAACTCAGATGGGCGGGAAATGTAGTCTACATGCAAGACAATCGCCTTCCCAAGCGACTACTGTACGGATAGTTGTGTGCAGGAAAGCTCTAACAAGGCGGCCAATACAAGTGCTACAAAGACACTCTGAAAAGCTCCTTCAAGGAATGCGGTATCGACATTCACGGCTGGGAAGCACTAGCTCTAGATCGCTTTTCTATAGGAAAAAAGAAATGTACTCAACCTCGTACACGAAAGAGGGAATTAGTAGCTACATATATATATATATACTCATAAGATAATTAAATTGTGATAATATTTTTCAAATATTATTAATCCTATAAAAATGTGTGTGTGTGGGGGGGGGAATAACATACATTACCCAGGGCGCACATTGTTCTCGGTAGGCCTCTGCACCCAACTTTAATGATTTACCATGTATTGAATTGAAAAAAAAATGTACATAAATGTCTTTGCGTGGTGTAAAGAGGGTCCGGACAATATTCACACAGTTAATTTCTATGTTCCACATTTCATGTATAGCAGGGAACCGTGACTAGGCCACGTTGGAGTTCTGCTACAAAAATTGCAGCCAGTCTTCTTTATTAGAAGATTCTCCGCGAAGACCAACACTCAAGGCATAGGGTGAAATCGTTGATTTGGGAGCAAACCATGTTCTGGTACATGGAACTGACTAAAGCTGGGAGCAAACCTTGTTCTGGTACATGGGACTGACTATAGCTGGAAGGAAACCATGTTCTGGTACATGGGACTGACTATAGCTGGGAGCAAACCTTGTTCTGGTACATGGGACTGACTATAGCTGGAAGCAAACCTTGTTCTGGTACATGGGACTAACTATAGCTGGGAGCAAACCTTGTTCTGGTACATGGGACTGACGATAGCTGGGAGCAAACCTTGTTCCGGTATATGGGATCCAAGTCCAGAATCAATTAAGTTTCAAATGTCTTCATTCGTGTTGCGGTCTTTCTAAATATCACATAGAATCTTTCTATTGCATCTTAGCTCCTTCTTCCAGAATTTTGAGTTTAATTATGATTATAGAAATTAGTAATGTTTATTTATTTTTTTAATAATAAACATGACAGATATATAACATAATATACTGACGGACTGACAGTGTAAGCGCAGTATTATTTTTCAATGAAAGGCATTTAAAATTTAAAAAGTCAATCAAAATGAGCATAAATACTTTTTTTTAAATTCATAATCATGTCATATTGTATGAAGATATTTTTTTCAAAATCTTTTTATCTTGAACTATGTCAACCTCGATACATACAAAATAATTCACTTGTCTTTTAGCTTCTTGCATTTCAAGAGCGATTATTTTATTTCACAACCAAACGGTAATGATTCAGTGCAGAATGTCACTAATATTCTATTAAAGGTAGAAGTCCAAATAATAGCACAATCGGCCATATCAGCCAATGTTATCGAGTTTATGGTAACTGCAAATAAAAATAGAAAAGTAGGATATAATTAATGTTTGTCAGTAATTAAGTTATTAAAAGTGCTGACAAATTAGCATATTGCATAGAGAGAGAGAGAAAAAAAAAGAGTCAACAGATTAGTTAGGGTACAAGAACGAAAGTGAAAGAAAAGAAATAACTTAAAGAATAAGATTGTAATAAACCATGTATAATTATAGTAATGGCAAGGTTAAATTTAAATTATTTAAGAAGCTTATAGTAACTCACTTTGTCTATGTGTGTGTCTGTTTGTCTGTCTGGCCTAAAGTTTGTAGAATTTGTTTCTCCGAAACCCAAACTCGGATCAAACTGACATTGTGCATTAATATTTCTTTTACCAAACAACACAATGATCAATTAATAAAAAAATAAATCGGTATTTAATTAACTATTAGAAATAAATTACTTTGGCATCTCAAATTTGAACTAGTCCTTTTTATGTTAGGCTGCCTTCTGAGACCTGCTGAACACAAAGATGATATAGAAACAATATGTTCATAGACCTTTCGCTAACAGAGTAGTTACATCATTGGCTTTAGAAGCCTGGGAAGGCCTTAGTCCACAAATTCGAATTTATGTCTTCCTTTTTTTGGTAAATACAATTAAAAAGCGATTACTCAGATACCCCTTTCTTTCTCCTTTACAACTGGTACAGACAAGTGATAGGGTCAATGTGTATTGAAAATGCAAAAACAATTGGTAAAATAATATTTCTTATCGTACGGATTTATTGTTGTTATCTGGATCTATTCTAAATTTAATTACACGAGTTATCCAAACTAATTGATACACATTAATATAAGTTTTTTTTTTTAAAGTTTTTTTAGCGGAAAAAGACGCTATTAGTTTTGTATGGCCTGTCTGTCCGTCTCTTTGTCTGTCTGTCTGTCCGTTCGTCCTTCCCGTTTAGATCTCAGAAAGTAGAAGAGAAAATGAAAATCAGACATCACAATAATTTAGATCATTCCAAGTTCTGAAGAAACGGCTACTTTTTTCTTTTCTAAAAGCTCAAAATCTAATTTTAAAATATCACATATGCAAGCAGTATTTTAAAGAGAAAACCCCTATTACAAAGTAGACCTAATTTAAGACAATTAATAATGTAATTAAATGTATTTTTTAACACGTGTTTCTTTGTTATAGATTAGAATAGTTAACATCTTAGTAACAAAGTTTCTGTGTGATCTACATAGGGGAGACAATCATTTACATTATATTTAACACAATATGTAAGCGGTTTTAGATTTTATTGCCAATTATTTATTCATATTTTAATTGTTAAGTTATGTAACATACGTTATAAAAACTACTAAATTTACACATATACAAATTTATTAATTTTTAAAGATAAAAAAATATATATTTATTATGCATTGTAAGTTGAACGTAATTTAAGATAATTATTAAAGTTATAAACTTCATTGTCTTCCTCGTGTGAATTGTTTCACGAGCACCAAAATATGTTTTTACACCATTGACTGGCTTTGGTCTGCTGGACCGCTGAGGCAGTACATAAGAACTCTCAACCTTCTTTCTTTATTCTAATCTGTCATTGTCCTTGTGTCACATATCCCATTCTAGGTTTATCTGTATATTTCATTTTAATAAGAACATGTTTCGGATTTACCCGGTACCTAATTATAGCAGGATGTTTCAAATCTATTGGTTGGTTTAAAATAAAGACTTTTTGGTAGGTGGCGCTTGCATGAGACGCGCCAGATCAGTCTGGGCCAGAGTCTTTCTTGTGAATAGTCATGTTTCTAATAGCTCGGAATTGTATTTAAGAAAGAAGTCTTTATATTATATTTGATTCTTTTGAATGTACCTTGTACATAAGCTATACTTACGTTAAATTTGAATAAAGTTCCTGAGTTTTGTTTTCAACAAAGAATTATTCATTGTGAATTCCTAGATCGTCATTTGTTCAACATTGTTTAAATCAAAATAGAATCCCCGGCATCACAAGACAAACAACATCTTGTGACACCTTGATATAATTTAATTTTTTCTGAAAATATTGAAGCTTTCTATGTCGACCACTTCGGGGGCCGATTTTGAGTTTGTGTTTCCACACAAACTGTCTCTGTAACCTTGTTTTAATTGTGCTTGTTACTCTACATTATGTGTTGAAAGATGGACGATGGTTATCACAAGATGATGAGATCCTGATCAACAGGTCCATGTTATTGTGTACAGGGGTATGTAAGGTGTGTAAGATTGGAAGTTACTTGATGACGGGAGACAAGACTTTTGAGATAGGGCTTTGAGAGTTAGACGAGAGTTGATGGCGTTCAACATTAAAGTGGTTGCCCGTGACAACAAACTGTATTGGATACTTAACATTTACTTTATTAGAGAGTATAGAGACAGCTTGTAATAAGTCATATTATAGGGAGTGTGTGAGAGTGAAATAGGGAAAGATAAAGAGAGAGTTTAAGAGAGAGAGAGAGAGAGAGAGAGATAGAGAGAGAGAGAGAAAGAAAACGTAAATAGGATAAATTTAGATGAGACAGATTTAAATAAATTAGTGATAGATAGGGGAAGAAAATTAGTGACAGTATGAGAAAAAGAGATAGAGTGTAGAGATCAAGTGAGTGAAAGAGAGAGTTGAAGACAGGGTGAGAAAATGTGGAAGATTTAACGAGAAATATTGGCATAGTCGATGGCGTTGTAGAAATAGTAATAAGAGACGCAGGCAGTTGAGGAAAGACTTGAACTACAAATCAAAGAAAAAGAGTCATTAGTATTTTCCTTACAACTAATAATCTTATCCACATTTTGTATTGGCCTCAAATCGTCGTGCCACACCCAAGTTCCTTCCACTTTCCTGTCATCCGCTCCTACCCATATCGTTCGGAAAGGTTTGACTCTATTTATAAACACTTTTTCTTCCTGTGTTCTCAAAGTGATAAGGAAACCTCCTCTATCTGTCCAATGAAATTCATCGTGTTAATACAATAGGAATATTTGCTGCTTGCGATTATATCTACTAATGTTCTTACCTTTGAGCAGTGGCGTCACTAGGGTGGGTGTCAGGGTTTCACCTCCTCCCAGCGTTCCTCTTTTCTCCGAATAAAAACTATTGTTGGTTTGTTCTTTTTTGGTGATTTCTTTTATGCAACGTTAAAATGAATGTCAATTTTGTTTTTATTTTTTTTTGTCAGTGACATTTTATCGTTAATTATTACATTATTTTTACAATGTTTTAATTAGAAACAAATAAATGATCAACTGGACATGGTTTCCTTATTAAACTTAAAAAGCTCCTAACGGAAATTTTGTAACATTATTATCTAGTTTCCCGAGGACGACAACTTTAAAAATTTAACTTTATGAAATGTATAATGATCGTTCCAAAATATGAAAAGAATATTTTCTATCTGAATTAACATTTAAAAGTCAACAATAAATTTGGAAAATAAAAACTTAAATTTCCTTTTCAGGATTTCAAATTTAAAAAAAATATATAAATAACTTTAATCTCAATATATTCTGCGACTTCGTTTTCAATTGACAAATTTTCTTAATTTGAAATACGTTTTTAAAAATTTTAGAATAGTTGTCAATTTTCTTTACGTTTGAAAAGATTCTTTCGAAACCATGACGCTACATAGGCATACAGTTCGACATGTATTTGGCAGGAAATACCTCAAAGCTTAAATATAAGGCTTAAATCTAAGGCTTGCAGAGATTTGTTGACGTCCTTCAAAAGTTTGCAGCCTGTAGATATTTTTAAGGTCACATATCTTGTCTTCTGGATCAGTGTAAAAGAGTTAGATGCACTCCGCATTAACCCCTTGTTCTCTATCTCAATAGTGAATCCGGCATCTGAAGATTACTTTTCTGATATTTTCATTTTGTTTCAATAACAAGCTAGTATAATTTTACTAAAGTTATCTTAATAACATTTTGAGCAAACGTGTCGCACTTTTTGTAGAGTAAATGAAATGCTCTCTCTTAGCCACTAACTTTGCCAATAATGAACACTTTAATTTGAAGGTACTCTAGTGTTTTGTTGACTTTTTCCTCAGTACATGTACAAAATGAAAAAAAATCAAACAATGAAAGGTATGCATTTAATCACAGACAGCTGTCTTTGCGTTGCTCCTCTAGCGTTTGTATTTTCATAGAGACAACAAAAATTTTCGCCGTCACACTTTCATAAAATCGTTTTTTCAAGGATCTAACAGCAACACCAGCAAGTTGTTATCATGACACTCTATCATTAATTAAATATCATATCGTTTGATAAAAGCGACAAATAACAAAAACTTTTTCTTTCTAGAAAGTTTTTAAAAAATGTATGTTAGAAGCATGTTCTGAATGAGAATTTTGACCAAATAGCTTAAATAAATGATGTACACATCCAATCAAGTTTCTTTTCTGTTTTTCATTAATACTGCCTGCACTTGTTCGTGAATTCTCGACAGTATAGCTTCATTACCATGTTCCTGAGCTCATCATATCAAAATTCTTCCTGGCGTTTTAAATTATTAGAACTGCTACCATCAGCTTTTGATCGACTTAAAAAGGAATATCACACAATATTTCAGTCATTTGGATATAACAATTGCTACTGTTACTATAACTTACAACTTCAGTGATCTATGTTATGTGTGTTGTTATGCAAGATATCAGAGTACCTTGCAGTATTCATGTCTTTGATAAGTATATCCATATCTCTTTAGTTTAATCCTGAAAAGTATTTTTTTTTTCATCGCTACCTTGTAAGTTATCATTTCAGCACTGGGTCTTCATTGGATAACATTTCCACAATTCCAAGAAAGAAAATCCACTATTTATGAAAAGACTTCTCCAATTCGCCATCTCATACCAACTTTTGCTTTCCTAGGAACAAGGCAATTGTAAGCAAACTATAAGTACAATATGTTCCTCTGTTTTTCCCATCTACTTGTCAATCATAGCAATGATTTCCTTGTCAATTTTTTTAAGCTTAAGTCCAGCTGCCGAAATGTTCCAATTTTCAAAGCCTGATAAATGTTCTTCAGGATTTCAAGCGAGTTTCTCATTGTTGATAGCACACTATTTATCAAACAAAAAAATCTTACTTTTGTTTTTTTCTTCATTAAGAAACAAAAAGTGTATTCAACTATTCATATGTTTTATTATCTTGTTTTTAACACATATGAATTGATATTTATTTTTTTTCTTTCGTAAAGTGTATTCTTTCTACTCGCGTGTCACCCCCTATCGGGTGTCACCCGTTGCGGACCGACCCCCTAGTGACGCCACTGCCTATGATTATCTACATATATAATCCTCAAAGTAAGAGGTCAAACATGCAAGCAATAACAAGTAAATAGGGAAGATCCCATGGCGCAGCACGCGGTGTGAATGGAAATTGGTGCATCCCAATGCGCACTATTTTGTGAATGAAAGTGGTGTTTATATAATTATCTTCTTCTCAGATTATTGTCATAATATTAAAAGTATTTCCAGATTATTGTGTCGTTAGACTATTTGAAACTAGAACAAGAATACACAGAGTATACTCTCAGGTTTCACTTTAGAAAGTACTTTAATTACGCACATTCGTTCATTAGACACGATTACGAAAGGTAACTCACCTCTCTATTCCTAGATCTAGATCTAAAACTCGAATTCAACTCTTAGAAGATTATAGAACTTCTCTTCGCAAATATAGTTTTATGCTTTAGCACATAAACATACTAATTATAGTCCATTTAATCAAATTAACATACAAATTTGTTTTTCTAAAGCATTGTTACATGAGTGCAGCTATATTCTTAATAGCGCGTAAATTAAGGTCAATTAGCCATTTTTTTAGCTCCATTTATAGTATTTTTCATTCATGAATTCACGCATTCGCTTTACTTATAACAAGCAAATTGGAAGATCCAATGGCGCAGCATGGTGTGAATGGGAAATAATATATCCAAAATCCGCACTATTTTCATTCACAAAATAGCATAGCATAATTTTTTTTTACTTTAAAACGATTTTAATAATGTCCGGAAATTTCCAGGACTTTTTCGACAGGCGGCATAGCATTTAATAACATTTCAGGAGATTTCCAAGGGGCTCCTGGTAAATCAAGAGGCCGCGGGAAATCTGTTATGTTTTATAAAATGGTTCCATTTCATAATGTATACACCTAAAAATTAGCACGGGTCCAAAGAATGTTTGGGACCCACTGTGGTCGCATATGTTGTAGTATTTTTTATTCATGAATTCACTTATAACAAGTAAATGGGAAAATGCCATGGCGCAGCATGGTGTGAATGGAAATGGTTTATCCAAATCCGCACTATTTTCATTCACAAAATAGCATTGACATAAATAAATATAGACTGGAAAAGGAATTAACTTCATGTAACTTGATTTAATCATTTATATACCTAAAAAATTAGCACGGGTTCAAAGAAACTGCAGGACCCACTGTGGTCGCATATGTTGTAGTTCCTAAGGCCTTCCCTGGAAAATAGCGGCGCATGCTATGCCGCCGGTCGACTAGTGTTTCTTATTTGATGATTACTGTGTTATTGTTTTTTTTTAGTGCCGAATTTGTGACGATTTTATCCTTATTATTGCGTTTACAGTAAAATTTTTCTGAGTGTAATATTTAATGACAAATATAGAATTGCTTTCTGGGGAAATATAAAATAACTAAATACACTGAAGAATTTTCTTTAAGAACTCCTTCAAAACATTGCTGCAAGATTTTGCAATACAACTATACATGGTATATATTCTTACAATACCACTGAAATAATTAATCGATAACGTAACATCTCTTTAATATATTGATACAACTGAACAACATGAGCTTTCCTGTTTTCTTATAATTTTACTTTCACTAATGATTGACCTCAAAGAGATGAAGCCATCAAAGATATATTACGCTTTATGGGCCGCAAAAGGTGTCGAACTTTTAACAGCTTAGACTGAGGACCACGACTAACTCACTGTCCCCAATCTATTAACTATGATCTTCTAGAAACCGATGTTCGCTTTTTTTTTTCTACTCAACTTGTGCAACGTTCAAAGGAAATAATGTGAAGAAAAAGTTGTTACCATAGACATATATATATATATATATATATATATATATATAGACTGGAAGATAAAGAATAAATTATTATGGGGAATATTTAGGAAGAGATTAATTTGATGAGTTATATAGCAGTTATGAGCAATATAAACGAAAAGTATTTATAGTTTTTGTTTTTAGACAAAACCTATATGATTAATAGAACCCTTTTCTTTATTTATATCTCTAATCGTGCCTACTAAATCTATGTCAGGCTCACACAATGATTATCTTATGTTATAAAATATTTTCTTTTTAGCTTATTAAGGCCTTTTGTTGAAGAAAATCCCTTAATAGATGTATTCGGCTTTAACTTGAATTTTACCTATGACATCGCACTTCTTTTTTATTTTTTAAAATTCAAAATCGGGCTAGTAGGCTACTAAATAAGATTATAATATTGATAATAGCAAAATTACTAGCACAGATATATTAAATGATTGGTTCTTAGCAGTCGCATAGCTACCAATGTGCGGGTGGTGCGGGCCGCACAGAGCACCAAATAGAGAGGGGCATCAAAAGTCCCCCAGTGTGTATTAGTTTCCTAATTCCCAGAGCTTTTCAGTAAAAACAACTAAAATTATGGACAGGAACAAACATAAACTAATGTATTTTAAACATGAACATGAATTTATAAACTAGTCATGTCGCTATTTTGTTCCATCTCCTCGACTGTATCTTCAATACATGTAAGCTATAGAACAGTTTGAATCTAATTTACTAGATTAATTTCGGACACACGGTACATGTTATTACTACACTGATTAATGCTCGGTAATATTAAGAAGAAGAAGAAGATAGGCTAACCTTTATTTACTTCATTGTTTAGTCCACTGGTGTAATCTGGATATTGATTTTAACAAATATATTTCTAAACTCTAGCTCTATATAATAATTTTAGTTTATTCATTTCGTTATGATTCTTTATAGTCTCATTTTGGAAATAATTATATTGTAATATGACTATTTTTGAATAAACTAACCTTTGTTTTCTACGAGTTTATTTCAACTAACTAGTTAATTGTAGAAATTCTGGAGACATTAACTAGCAGAGATGAAAATTAATCGACTAGATCTAAAGGAGATGGATTATTAGTTGCTATTCAGTCTTTTAATTTTCTCAGCGACATTGATAATAACGAATTTCTGAGCTCTTGAATTTAATTTTAAAAAATCAGCTAGACGATTCAGTCACGAATATCGTCATCATGATTCGGATATTTTTTTTTTACTATTGCGGTAAGCGTCGCTTCATGCGAGAGAAGTTTTTCAAAACTTAAACTGATCAAGAATTACTTGCGATCAACGTTGACAAATTTACGACTCACTAATTGGGCCATTTTGTCCATTCAACTAGAGCTGGTGAAAAAAATTGATTTCGATAAAATTATTGATAATTTTGCCAGCAAGAAAGCGCGTGAAATTCACTTGTAGTATTTTTATGTAAAAGTGATTTTTTAATAAACAATATTTGGTTAATGAATACACATTATTTTGAACCAAAAAGTCAGGTTTTGCAATGCTTTTATTAGTTAGTCGTTGTTTTTTTTGGACGGGGGCATCAAGATAAGGTACCACACTAGGCATCATATACTCTAGCTATGCCACTGGTTCTTAGAGACAGTGGAGTCCAGTTTCCAAAGCAATGATAAAAGAGCAAGAGTCTACTCCATATGTTTCAAGAGATTTCTTAGCAAAAAAATATTTATACTAGTATATAGATCTAGAAATAGATCTGAATTCTGGAATATTATTATTGATTGTAGTCTAAATCTAGTTAATTTGAATTATTACCTAGATTTCTAGATGTAGAATACATCTGATGATATTCTGATCTATTACTATGATGTCAATAGTATAAACCTACCCCTAGACACTGGCGGATCCAGGGGTGGCGGTAGGGGCGATCGTCCCCCACTCGGCCGACCCCCCCCGAAAAGGGGGGACGGACGAATTTTAGTTTAGAATTCACACAATTGGTATATGAATGTATTACTTATGTTAATAATATATACTAATTATTTTATATTTCTACATATTTTTAGATTATTTCGCCCCCCCCCTCTAGTATGTTGGCCGATATTGTGGGGTCGGGAGGTGGCGGTGGCATCAATTCCACCCTCCCCCTTTTAACTTTTGAGTGGGGGGACGGTCCAATTTGGGGTGGGGTCGGACGAATTTTAGTATAGAATTTACTCAATTGGTATATAGATGTATTACTTATGTTAATAATATATACTCATTATTTATATTTCGCCACC
>JADKLZ010077519.1:4115-14643 GCA_021533235.1 Biomphalaria straminea | reverse complement strand
TTGTAGACATTGAAAATGAAGTAGCATGCCGCTCTGAATATCTTTTGCAAAAATATTTTTTCTTTAAAACAAAACGAATTCTTCTAGCAAAACATAGACTGGGTTTTGTTTTCCTTGCAGTTGTAGATTCAGCTCATTTAATTTCGTTTTTATATCCACCATAATGTAACTTTTTTGAAACCATTTGTTGTTCTCTAATTCAGGACGATGGAGTGTTTATATTTCATTCAAGCACAAAGCAAGGGGTTTAAACTTTTGGAAAGCCATTGCACTTTATTGTGAAGAAGGAGTCTTAACAATTCTTTAAACTGACTCTGGTAGAATCCTTTTGACAAGATGCTGTTAACAATCTTGATTACTAAATTTCTAAATTGTGGGTATTGTAATGTGTTTCTTGCTTTGGTTTATTAGTCAGTGAAATGTAACAATGTCATGGTTTATTTTGCTCAGAAGATTGGTTGTTGCCCCTTTATTTCTTTATGTCATGCTTGTGGCCCCATCAGTTGCTATTGAAACGATTTTATTTAAAACGAGCTTAATGTTTTCAAGTTTTTTTTTGAAAGACTGACCATATGGGAAACGTGTGCAGTGTCTTTATATCGGAAGACTCATCTATAGCAAGTGATAAGACGGAAGAAATTTGAATATCTTTCACCTGCAAATATGTTACATTTGAAGAAATGTTAGCTATTCTATCTTGTACTGTTTTAGAAGATAGTGGCAAATCTTTGTTGTTGTTTTTTTGTCTCAAGATTTCTGGTTTGTTTTGAAATCACGAAACAGTTCTTCAGATGCACGAAGGAAGCAGTCATTGACATTTATAAATGGTTTGCCTTTTTATGTAATTTCTAGTCGTACCGCCATATTAGAATTACTTGTACATGGCTTCTAACTTTAAGAAGATAATTCGCTTCTAACTCATTTACTTGAAACAACAAACTATACGTCCAGTCCCAGCCAAAGCGAGTGCTGAAGATGCCAATTCGTCTTGCGTCGAAAGCGAATTAAAACCTACTTAGAAACATCCGAAACTACCGAGAGTTTCATACGAGCTGACAACAGTGACAACGCGTGTAATGGGGAAGGGGTGTGGTGAAAAGAGAGTACAAGTGGCTGAGAGATTTTTCGGTGCCTAATGCAAATTTAACAATTCGAACTTTTCAAAATTTTTTTTCTATAAAATAAATAATATTTGCGTATGGAACTAAAGAGCCGCAACTTCACATCCAAAGAGCCGCATGTGGCTCGCGAGCCGCGGGTTGCCGACCCCTGACCTAGATACTGTAATCACAATAGCTTAATTGTATGTGCCCTAGAGAGTTGTCTCTAAGTCCCAGTTCATACCTTGTCTGTCGCTACTCCCCACCTTGCTACGGGGGGTCTGATCCAGGGAGTCTCGAAACTTATACACGAACACATTGAACAATGTAAAAGTCACTTTAAAATTTACTTTACTTTAAAATTTGCTTTACTTTAAAATTTACTTTACTTTAAAATTAACAATACATTAAAACTTGCCACACATAAAAACTTACTTTACTTTAACTTTAAAACTTACTTTACTTTAAAACTTACTTTACTTAAAAAATTTACTTTGCTATAAAACTTTCTTTACTTCAAAACTTTTGTTACTGTAAAACTTACTTTACTTTAAAACTTACTTTTAAACTCACTGTAAAACTTACTTTACTTTAAAACTTACTTTTAAACTTACTGTAAAACTTTCATTACTTTAAAACTTACTTTAAAACTTACTTTGCTTTGAAACTGACATACAATCCCATACATTTTTCAATAGTTCTTAATTTACCAATCTTTTATCACTCACCCCGTCAACCTGATATATATATTGTGTAAGTCATTTCTCCAACTCGGAAGAAGTTCAAAATTTTGATTAATTATTCCATAGTCCCTTACGAAACACAAATCCATGAAAAAAAAAACTAATTAATTAATGGTATTTTGTTAATTTGGTTACATATAAAAAAAAATAGAATTTAATCTTTCAGTTTTGAGAGAAATGGCTAAAAATGTGCAGTTCTCTTCCTAACATAAGCTTTGTTTTTTAAGATTTTTTTTTTAAAGTTTTGCTTGTTTCCACCATATTCCGCCATCCCCTAAAGCGGAAGTACCATTAATTATTTGACCCCTACGGTTACAAGTATTCCTCCTTTAGTCTGATAACAATTTAGTGTTTTATGTTTCTTTTAAACGACACTTCAGTGACATTAGTATGAATAAGGTCACATACCTGTCTACAGGGCCAGTCTTAGGCCAATGCAGCCTATGCGGTCGCAGTGGGCCCCGCGCATTCATAGGACTCGCGCTAATTCTAGGTGTAATTATTAAATTGAAAAATGTATACAAAAAAATCATGGAAATCTCCTGAATCTGTTAATATTACATGAAAACTCATAAAAATCTCAAAAATAGACAAAATTATAAGTTGTGGGTTCATTCATTGCGGAAAATGCCAATCCTACGCGCGATAAAAAGAAAGAAGGCATTGTCAGCTTTCATGTAAAAAGATTCCGTTTCATACCTTGTGGTCTATAGCAGTGATGCTCAACCTAATTCGACCTGCGGGCCATTTTAACTTTCGACAAGAGTGTCGCGGGCCACATCAACAAAAAGGTACAAAAAAAAATGAAATCAAAATTCACTTGAAACCATCTAAAACTATTGGATCTAGTATTTACATTTAATGTAACATACAAACAGTGGCGTAGCGTAGGGGGGGAGGGGGGGAGGTTTTGAAAATCCCCCCGGGCCCCCGCCTAGGGGGGCCCCCAAATGGGTGTTTGTAAATACATAAATTAATATATCTCATTGACAAATAGTGTCAACGGGAATTTTTTTTTTTCAACATTTATGGATTATATTTATATCAAAGACTAAATCTAGATCTAAGTCTATCAGTACGTTGACTTTGTTGACATTTTTAAAATATTTTTTCCCACAGAGATCAAAGTTGTTTTTTTTTTAAAGTTAGTTTATATTTTAAAATACAAATCTTTAATAGATTTGTTGCCGATTAAAGAGATCAAACATGTGCTTGCAGCAAAAACCAAGAGTATTACTCTCTTTGTTGCCACGAATAAAACTGTATGATATACAGCAATAGCGGCCTTTGGGGGTGACAAGTGGGGGCCCCGCGATCGGAGATTTTATTGTAGCAAACTTGATCACTACACATTTTCCTAATAAAATCCGATTAGACGTGGATGTTTGAATACAAAATAAACTCTTTGGATTGATTACTTCCGCCTAAGTGTTTTATATGCTTCTGTGCATAGACATCGTGAGGCCATGGGAGTATTTTTCTTTTAAACTTTTTAAACTTAAAAGAAAATCTTTTATGCAGAACAATAATGAGAAAGTATATACAAGAGTAGGCAAACAGTACCTAAGTAATATTCTGTTTTGTAACAAAAATAAGGCGCACAGTGTTAAAAGCGGACATAATGTATTGTTTTTGTTGGAGGCCCATGACAGCGTTAGAGACGCATTAGCCCGTTAGCGTGATGTGGTACGGTATATATATATAGTCTACCCTTACCGCTCAGGGCCCCGCACAAGACACTCGTCCAGGGCCCGTCGCACTGCTAAGGCCGCCCCTGTATACCTTTACTAATAATAGATTTAAATGGCGAGTATTTTAAAGTTACGCTAATTAACTTTGAAGCAGAATTTACAGAATCGGGTATAACAGGTCCAATAGTTATTCTTAACAATGCTAGAATTGTCCATTATTCGGGTATGGCTTCTTTAATTTCAGAATTAACTTCACACTCGAGTTATTACTCCTCTATTCATCTTTTCGCAATCAATGGAAACATGCTTTTCTAAATAAATAAAAAAATCGTTCTTATAGAGTGATAAAAGAGTGAATTGCAAAGATGGGAAAATTAATAAAAAACAACAACAAATGTACGTCTTTTCATCAGAGGAAATTTCACAATCATGGCATATTTTTTATTTGTGAACTTCCCCCATGCCGAGTTGACCAGAGTGGGGCTACAAAACAGCTTGACGCAAAAGCTAAACCTATGATAAGGCAGCCACAATGAGTGACCGTCTGTTAGGCATAAATCCAAAATCAACATTTCTGAACTGTGGTAATCACTCTCTAAACCTGTCAGCTTTTCATTCTGCTGAGATAGATCCAACAAATGTCACCTTTTTTGTAACTGTACATGAATTGTTCAACTTTTTTTTTCCAAATTAACCCCAGAGATCCTTCCTTTTGAAGTTATTATCACATCCTTCCTTTTAAAGTTCTTAAGACTAATAACTTCTAGGAATTTTAACAATTCGACCACTTCTGGTAGTCTTGACTGGCACAACAAGTTCGCTAGACGTTGGTCTATAACTGTCTATTTCGTTTGTTCTAACAGTTTACTGCTCGTTGTCTTCATCGGTTTCATGGTACCCAGAGATATCATCATCAAATTCTTGTTCAAAAAGCTTTGATTTCTTTCTTGTGTTTTCCTAATGGTTTGTTTATGATGCAAGATTTGGGTGATGAATGTTTTTTTTTTATTACAACTGCTTTCTGCCATGTTTGTCCTAGACGAACTCTCATTTTCTGTCCGACAAAATAACCTTTAGGTAGTTTTGCTTTTGCATCGTATTTCACTTTGTCGTTCGTTGAGTAATGTCTCTGCTTTTTCTGTTACCGATGGTTTCAATAGTTTGAGATCAGTTGGAATGATGTCCCTGAGTCTTCTACTCATCAGCAGTTGTGATGCTTGTCGGAGTATTTCTATACTCGAACATAGCAAGATATGGATCTTTCCCACTTTGATATGTCTTCAATCTTTGTGCTTTCGCACAAAACATAAACAATACATAAATTGAAACTCATTCATGCTTTCTGCAAAATGGTGAGAAAAGGACGAAACTGATCACCCAATCCAACGAGAAAGCAAAAGAAGGCAGTGAATACTATGAATTTCCTGTAATCACAACAACCTGAAGAAAGAAAAGACTTGATGGGAAGTTGAGTTCTAATGTAGGACTCAGTAGGACTTCCAATAGAACTGCAATTCAAACGTGTTGCGACAGAAGTGCTGGACAGACTTCATATGGGGATGAAGGACAGATTACAAAGGCTGGAAAGAAAATGGATACCTTTGGGTTTCTTCTGGCACCAAGACACCTGTTGGATGATGACACTCTTATGACAAAAAGTGTTTTTTTTACTGTTTGTATGATGAAATAAATGGCAAATCGCTTGTTCAATTATGTCAATAAAGCACGAGCACTTTTCATTAACAAACCAGTAATACAATTACCAATAGGCTCAAACCTTGCAACATCCTCTGAATACCGCTAACTCAGGCCACTTCCATTGCGTCATTCTTAAAAAAAACAACTATCCCAGGAGCACAATGACACAAGAAAGGCTTATCATGGATTTAATGTCAGTGAAGTCACACATACTAGAAAGTATCGATGTAGATGATGTTATAGATGTCTTTGCTGCACAGAATGTACGACGTGAAGCGATATGAATCGAGATTTGTCACTTGTGCATTATTTAGCTTATAAACAACGGCATTATTCATTAAAAGAGTCTTTATGATTAATTTTTTTTGTTAAATTTACTGATATACTGAACTAATTTGATCTTGGGCTTATATATTTTTGCGTACATTATGTCATGTCATATATCGAAAGTCAAAATTCAAGGGGCCCCCAAAGAGGTCGGTCCCCCCCGGGCCCCCGAACCGCTAGCTACGCCCCTGCATACAAAAAGATATCATTTTTATGGATCTGAAAATGTCTTCATTTCTCTTCTTAAAATGTGAGCAACATTGTAGCTAGGGTTACCACTAACATGTTTCCTTATCTCTTTTTGGTCAATATTCCAATCGACGTTCTAATCTCTTGGCGTTATACATTAACCAATCTTTTATACGCGACTCAAACCAAGGAGGTCTTCATGTTTGTTTTATTATGGCGCTGTATATGTTGTTGTTTTTTAAACAGTCAGGCTTCCTTTACAAAACAAATATGTTGACATATGTTCACAAAAAGATCCATTCACTTTTTTCTGGTAGACTCCACATTCATAGTTCCATTTCATAAACTCATAAACGCACCTAGTTAAACGCCATGTTACCAATCAATAAGAGATAAAGTGAGGGCCCTAACGAAGGTAAAGATACATTTTCAACTTTTTTGAAGGGGGGAGGATTTTGTACTTTTTGTGCCGACGTTACGGCGGGCCGGTTGGAACCACGTCACTGGCCGGTTCTGGCCCGTGGGCCGTACTTTGGGCATCACTGTCCATAGGGTAGATGATGTCAAGATCCTCTGATTCTGTGGCCTACGGTTAACGAGGGTGTCATGTGGCCAGCATAATGACCAACCGCCTTTACTTTTCCCCAACTAATGCCAGTTACCCATTAAAGCTGGGTGGACTCAGAGGCGCCCAAAAATTCCGAAATAAAACCCCTAGTTTTCACCAGGTTTCGAACCCGGAAGCCCCGATTCAGAAGCCAAGAGCTTAACCACTCAGCCACCGCGCCTCCCAGCTTACATGTAATATAATGTAATAATCGGGCAAATTGTCACATTAACTCTTCCTCTCCGTTATTATTTAACAAGTTCTAATGGAATCGACGTTGGTATCGTCAGTTAGGAGAGAAAGAGTTAATCGGAAGTTCCAATACTTTATTAACTTTTATAGTCCCTGGCATATAAATATAACATATGTTTCAAGGTTCGTAAAGTTAAAGTTAATTTGAACGCAAATTCGTACCCAGTAAAGAAAGAATAAAATTAAAAGTCGATTTTTTTTTCTTATACAAAAACTTAATTTTCACTTATTACCCTTATTCCCACCCAGACTAGGCCCCGCACAATCAGTTTCGCATAGGGCCCCGCAATCGTTAGGACCGGCCCTGCCTGTCTATATCTGTCTAGCTAGCGTCTTCTATATAATACTAATTACTGTAATTTGAGATTTATAAAAATAGCAACTTAAAAGCAAATAATTATGTTGCACTTTTGTTTTTGACACCAAAGATTGAATATCACTGCCTAATAAAGACCTAATTGTATTGTGAACATTTGAAAGGGAGAAAAAATAGTTGTGCTGATATAAAATTATTCACAAGCCCACACAGTTTTTCAGAAACATGGAATCTATATGTATGATAAAGTACAATCCAACCCATATAACATAATGATGAGATTTACAAATTTGTTACTATTAAGGACTTTTATTTTAATTTTTTTTCTTCTGAAACAACAGTGTTAAATATACATAATATAGTGACAAGTAGATGGCTTTGTGGTTTCATTACAGTCATTTCTACTTAATATTCGAATTTAAAATTAGGAACTGTATCATCCTACATGGCGATTGTCAACACTAACTATTTTAATAATGTGAGTTGCCTCAGTACTAACTTCCTGTAGAAATCTACTATCTGGGGGCAAGGTGGATGAGTGTGAAACGCCTGGGTTCTGAAATAAACGGTCCCGGGTTCAAATCTAGGTGCTTACCAAGATTTTGAATTTCTGCTGAAAGTAAAGGAGGTTGGTCATTGAGCTGGCCACATGCCATTCTTGTTATTCGTCGACCTCAGAAATAGATAACCTTTACATCATATACCATATAAATTGTTAGGTACGAAAGGGGATCTATATAATATAATATAGCTCCTCCCTCGTGGTCAAAGATGAGCATTTTTCTCATTTCCTATGATTCGAAGATGGCTGTAAAGTCCAACCCTCGCTTTAAAAAGCCGGCCGCATATGTGGCATGGGCTGGTTATGTCAATAGCAGATAGGCCTGCTTCTTCTCTCTGCTTTCTGTTGGTTCT
The DNA here is from genome assembly GCA_021533235.1 of Biomphalaria straminea. Classification (NCBI taxonomy): domain Eukaryota; kingdom Metazoa; phylum Mollusca; class Gastropoda; family Planorbidae; genus Biomphalaria; species Biomphalaria straminea. Next base: position 6,805 of record JADKLZ010077519.1, on the reverse strand, counting down.
GCGCTCTTTCGCACTGGCCACTCTTCTTGCTTTTGATTTGTTTCTCCCGCATTAATAGATCCCCGCCAGTCGCGGGAAACTCGCCACGGTCACGGGGGACAGGAAATGTTTAGGCCAACTTTTCTAGTCCGTTCCTCATGCTTAGGAGGTAAGCAGTGCATTCCTAAAAAAAGGGCTGCTTAGACGCTCAGACGGCTGCCGAGTTCCAGTGCTGTCCCAGTCACTGACAAGCGGGCGGCAAGCTGTCTCCATAAAGATCTGTCATTGGCAATGTCTGAAGCCTCGTCCCATCTGGTGTCCACTGTTCTGAGGTCCTCCATGAAGGTATGACGCCACGTTATACGAAGACGTCCCTGTTTGCGCTTTCCTCGTATTGGCCTCCATGTCATCGCAACTCTTGGTATGTGTAATTCATTTTGTCGGAGAACATGTCCCGCAAACCTCATGCGACGTTCTGTCACAACCTCACTGAGTGTTCGACTCCCTATCGCCGCAGGGCTTTTTGATTGATAAACATGAGAATGTGGCTTGCGCGATGAAAATTAAATATATTAAATATGTTAAATATATAACACAAACAAAAATGATACTTCCGGTTTATCTACATCTGGGGTTTCAGCCCAGTGGCGTAGCTATGGGGGGTGGGGCCGGGGGAGGGGGTCCAAATTAGAATATCCCCCGGGGCCCAACTTGAGGGGGGCCCCCAAATTAGTGTCTAATTTTTGCTGCGTTCCGGGCTCGCGGATAAGAGACGCGGCCGAAGGTCACACCACTGACTTCCCCCCTCGTTTTCCTTTACTGTATCAGTCCGACCCGCGAGGAGTTTCGCCATTGATGAAACGAACCCTTGAGGGACGAATGTGACGGATGTGGCAGGTCTTTGCGAGAGCTTTATTACATCCCCGCCAATGCAATGAACTCATTCTCATGAGCTCTTAGGCACTCCCACGGGAGCCTTGTTTCGCTATTGGCCTAGCCATCCCCTCACACGACAGTTTCCACCCGGGCGCCACGATGTGGCAGAGCAGCGTTACCCGGGAAGGTAACCATAAGATCTTGTGGTCTATAGGGAAGATGATGAGAAGTTCATCTGATTCTGTGGCCTACGGTTAACTAGGGTGTCATGTGGCCAGCACAACGACCAACCGCCTTTACTTTTCCCCGACTAACGTCAGGCACCCATCAGAGCTGGGTGGACTCAGAGGCGCCCGAAGATTCTGAAACTAAAAATCGAATGCCTGCACCAGGATTCGAACCCCAGACCCCGGTTCAGTAGCCAAGCGCTTTACCGCTCAGCCACCGCGCCTCCTTCTGCAATCCGAGACCCTTCCTTTACGCTGGCTCTCCACGTGGATCTACCTAGTGCCACCTCTTCCCAGCTGCTAGTTTCGAATATGAAACGCTTCATACCGCGATTGCGTACATCAATATACCATAAAAGTGAGCGACCAGCGGCTCTCCTGCCATATCTAACCTTAATCATAACCCTAACGATAACCACAACATGCCGCAGGTTTAAAAAAAAAAGTTTTTTTTAGTATTCCTTTTCTTTTCTCCTGACGGCTCCCTGATTTACTCACGTTCGTCTTCTGTTTCTTCAACCTTTAATTACAATTTTTTTTAAGGAACACGTTGAGAGAGTGTCAGTGGCGTACCTGGGTATTTAAAGGGCATGGGGGGTGTACTCCTTTAGGGGCCACTGCATTTTAACATACAACATCATGACATGGCGTAATATTTGGAAAAAAACTAATTTCGTACACTAATTTGGGGGGTACCCCCTCAAATGGAGACCCAGGGGGATTTTCAAATCTGGATCCCCCTAACACCCACCCTAGCGACGCCACTGAAGAATGTCCCAGTCAGCAAAGTAAAAGTTGCTAGACAAATAACTGTTATTTGATATCACGAAAGCGGCTCAAACGTAATTAAATGTTGTCTTTATTTATTTAAGGCACCAAACATTGTTTGTTACGCTTGAAAGATAACGTCACAGAACAAAGTAGGCCTACATGTAAATTATAAAGGTCAAGTAAACTTGATCTGGATGCATGTCGCAACGTCATCACTGTGCGCTAGTTGTTAAATGGCGTGGTTTATTTTTTCAAGAGAGCTACTTTAGTCCATTACAAAATTAATAACGTTTAAATCCTCTAAATCAATCGTTTTTTCTTTTTCTTATAGGAACACCTCACGTCTTGAGTAAATGGCAGCACATTTCGCTTATTATTTATAAGAGATATTAATTTACGTGGTGGCCTACTAGTAAATTATTCCAGTAGTTAAGGTAACACATATTTGGACTTTGCGGAACACTAGGTTTCAGTGGAAAACGGTTTGTGAAAAACTGCTTGAAATCAAAGATGTTTGTAATATGTTTTACAAGCTATATATGTTCCTTCATCTGAATGGTTCAATCTGGCACTAGCATGGCTCAATCTGGCACTAGCATGGCTCAATTTGGCACTAGCATGGCTCAATCTGGCACTAGCATGGCTCAATCTGACACTAGCATGGCTCAATCTGACACTAGCATGGCTCAATCAGGCAGCAGCATTGTTCAATCCAGAAGCTCTATCTAGTATCTAAATCGCTCAATCTTGTGACTGAATGGCTCAATCTGGCAGCAACATGGCTCAATCCGGTAGCAGCATGGTTCAATCTGGCAGCAGCATGGTTCAAGCTAGTTA
>JADKLZ010077466.1:0-14841 GCA_021533235.1 Biomphalaria straminea | reverse complement strand
GGGGGGGGGGTATCTTGGTGAATCTTTTTTTTTAAATGCATAAAAATGTTAACTAAGGGCATAAAGGGGACTAATTCTACTTAAATTATTACGACTGTCAAGTACGATTTCTTTCCCTTCTTCAATATATTAAACAAAATAATTAATACCGATAGTTAATGAAGTATTTGGCTAATTTTTGGTTCCTTGATTCTTGTATTGGCATGTAAAAGAAATAATTGAGCAAAATTTCAACTTGATCCGAGATTGGTTTAGTTGTCAGATTTTATGCAGTGACCACTTACCAAATAGAATAGCCACTAAATACATTATCTACGTAGATCAGTGATGCCCAAACTACGGGCCGCGAACCAAATCCGGCCCGCGACAAGGTTTCATCCGGCCCGCTGAAACGTCGGCACAAAGTGTAAAAAATCCTCCTTCCTTTCCAAAAAAAAAAAAGTAGTTGAAAAATGTTGCTTTATCTAAGGGCCCGCTCTGATAAACTGGTATCATGACATTGAACATGTGTACGTTTATGAAATGGGAGAGCCGAAGAAAGTACATGTACAAGTGGTTTCAGAATTTAGATCCTACCAGGAAACGTTGATGAGCACGATAATAAGCCAAAACATTTGTTTTGTAAGGTCTGGTTGTTTTAAATAAGAACAACATTCAAACAACATGTAAAAAAAAATGACAACATGTTTGGTTTGAGCGCGATTGTTAAACTAGGTCTAGAGATTGGAGGATCAATGGGAATATTTACCAAAAAGAGACAAAAAAATGAGTCTTTGGTAAAACAGGCTACAATGTTTCTTACATTTTATGCAGAGAAATGAAACCAGTTTCCGGCACGTAAAAAAATAATAAACTTCCAATATCCTACAAATTAATGTACAGCGACATAACAGTACACAGATTTAAATCGTTTCAAGTCAATCTCATTTCGTTTTTATACATTTTCGGTCATGTGGCCCGCGATAAGAGTGTCGGAACTTAAAATGGCCGCCAGATCGAATTATGTTGGGCATCGCTGATGTAGATCATAACCCAGGAAATTATGGGCAGCACAAAAGTACACAATTTTCTTAACTATAATATAAAAGAAAAACGTCGGGTGAAATTGTATGGATATGACAGTATGAAGATTGAGCGTCCTTGGAAAACACTTGCAGTTTAGCTAATGAGTAGCATTTCAGTACTGGTAAGTTCAAAGTATGACCATTAAAAAAAAATACCTTATCACAACTGTCATTATTTAAATATTAAGAAAGTAAAAACTAACAACCCGCAGGACTAAAGACTTGTTAATTAATATTTTACAGAGCTTTCCGGTATCTATACAATTACCATAGAAACTAGTACAATCATATTTTGGGTAAGGGTGAGGTGCCACACAATGCGTACTGCCAATCGTCAAGGCCTGCGTACTGGTAAGGCAGACTCCACATGAAAGATCCCAAAGTCGTTTACTTCTCAAAAAGGGACATCAAGCTGCATAAAACCTTACCCCATAACCAATGACTTGTCTTTCAACAGTGGAATAGGGGTCCAGCGCACTACCAGGGCCGTAGCATTGTACGACTCAACATATTCTTAACCTTACCCCATAACCAACGACTCGTCCTCTGATGTACTCTCTCAACAGTGGGATAGGGGTCCAGCGCACTACCAGGGCCGTAGCATTGTAAGACTCAACATATACTTTAGTAGCCGCACCAAGAGGCACTGGAAAGAATCAAATTAAAGGAAATGAGCATAGCACTTTTGAAACGCTTCTATCGGTATGGACTATTTCTTTGAAGTACTCACTATCAGCCTGGGACATGATGATGACCACTGAAGAGTTAGGACCATGACCAATGCTGTTGAAGCCGGCTATCTTGACCTCGTACTCTAAATAATAGTTGTCCGCTCCGACTGTAGCCGCATACTTATTTTCTTGGCCAAACACTTCTCCCTAGAATAAAGAAACAACAATAAAGGGTAAGAGGGTTAGAGTGGCGGTTAAACGGTTCAAATAGGCAAAAGAGTATCTTATAATAGTTCCCTTAATTGTACAGGGGAGCTTTCTGAAAGAGGAAAAGGGAACATGAAAATTAAAATAAATATCTCAAGGGAACAATTAAAGGTAAATATTTCAATGGAACATGAAAAAAAAAGTAAATACCTCAAAGGAACATTGGAATCAAAATAAATATTTATAAGGAACACATTAAAAGTGGTAAAATGATAAGAGAGCAAAAGTGAATATTAACAATGACAAAAACTATAATTAAGAAACTTTAAAAAGTAAGATTTATTCATGAGCATAAAACATTGACATTATCCAACAAACACTATAAAAACCACAGCAAATTTCTTGTTTTCTTCAGAAATAGACGGCCTACGAAAAAATACAAAGAAGACACACTATTTAAAGCCCAACTTTGATAGTTTAATAGTTAATGATTTCAGTTTGAATGAAAAATTATATACTATTTATTATCAACTTACAAGAGTCCATTTGGCGTCCAGGGATGTAGATTTTTTCCTGTAGTAAATTTTATAACCGACATCGTTGCCCGTCAGATCCTCGGGTGCCAAGAGCTACAAAAAATTTGAAGTGTTTTATTATATACGAGCTAGTCGGACCGTCTAAATTATGAGAAGATACCTAAAATATATTAATTTTATTGTTTGTAAGTTAGCTTATCGCTGCGGTTGGACCCCACGATGACCTGCTTTTAATAGTAAAGGAATGCAAGCTAAGGATGTATGGCCATATTTCAAGGTCTTCGGGGCTCACAAGGACCTTCCTTCAGGGAACAGTACCAGGAATTAGAAGAGATAGACAGATTATGGGATCTATTGTGCAGTGTATAAGAACTACATACCTGCCTTTTATTTTCAGTTAATATTTGTACAATTTGTTCTAGAAATGGTGGACAGACATTTAAATTAATACAACTTTCAAGTAGTCAAAACTATATAAACGTATTTTTTATTAACGACTGCTTGCTTTCCTTGTGTCCCTTTTAGTTCTCTCTACTCTAGTTTACAACTTTACACGTTAATTTTAGTTGTCAGTTGACAATAACTTACATCCCATTCCAATGCCAGAATGCCAACTGGACCCCAACCTTCTCTGATCCCTGTCACTACAGCAACTGGGGCGGCGTCCGGAACTTTGTAGAGGGCTGAAAAAAATGAAGGCTAATTGTTTTGTTGTCTCAATTTTGTTTTCTATTAAAGGAATATATTTACAAAAAATATACAACACAAGCACCTCCTACTTTAAGTCATCATATTAAGAATGCCATTATTTATAAAATATCCACGAATAAACCAAGCGACATCAACCGTTAATATTTGAACCTGAGAGCTACTAGTAATAAGCATATTCATATTTGACTAGAGACTATAGTAACACCATTAGTAAAATCACTCAATTTAGAAAGCCTTCATGATAGAAGACTGAAGAGTAAAGTAGCAATTATACATAAAACACTGAACCATAATCGCCAAATTCAAAAACAAAATGTAATAAAATACTCAGAAAGACACATAGAAATAAGACACACCATATGTTCCATATGCTAGGACAAATTTGTACAAAAGCTTCTTCTTGCCTAGCGCTATTAGAGCATTTAAACGAGTTGCATGAGCTAGGCAGGAAAACCAGTGACTTGGCAGAGTTTAGGTGATTGGTTAATATGCATGACTAAATGCGTGACGCGTAGGACGTAATCATCGTCTTTTTTGAAGTAACGTCTGTAACATATAAGAAGATAAGAAGACGAAGAAATTAATTCTATTAATAAATGGCACTAAGAAACGTGACAAGGATTAAGACGCCTGAGTGTATTCACGCATAGAACACTTTATGTTGTGTCTGTTCTATTTATCTACATGTTTTCATTATGGTTATTTTTGACAAAAGAGTCCTTATAATTCAAAAGAAATGTCAGACTCCAAGACAATAATACTACATTGGATGACTTTTTTTCGTCTGATTAACAAAAAAAAGTTTACATATTACTACATAATAAAAGTAGCATTAGAATACAACCACAGATTATGAAGCTATTTATGTAGCTTCGTTCTTATTAGTCATCTATATAGTAATTATTGTTTACATCAACAATGTTAGTATTTGCCAAACTGCATAAACAAGTGCATAAGAAGGACACAACTTATTAATTGACACTACATTATTTGTGTTGTTGATTTTTTCGTTTCGATTTTGTGCAATGAAAAAGCTTGGAAAAGCGGCCTCGTTTTCATACAACATGGTAGGCACGTGATGATCCTGAAAGGTAATTAGTCTACCAAAGGCGTGTACTTACACGAAGGCAAGGACGGAGGCCCGGCTCCATATCTGTTGTAGGCGATGATTCTAAATCTGTAGGACGAGCCTGGTTTGAGCCCAGGCACGTCATAAATACATCTCCCCTCTCTGTTGTGGTCAACAGCATCGATATAGGCAATGTCTGTGGGGAAACAGGTTACAAAATATGAAATAAATCTTAGAAATGATCCGAAATGTGAAATTCAGTGGCGTAGCTAAGGTGGGGGGAGGAGGGGGAGAATTTGAAAATTCCCCCGGTCCCTAACTTGAGGGAGCCCCTAATGAGTTTTTTTAAAATAAAAAACTTATGCAAAATGCTGGGGCCACCAAAGAGGTCAAGCCCCCGGCCCCCCAAACGATGGGAAATTCCTAGCTACGCCCCTGGTGAAATTATTGAAACATAAAACTGGACTAAAAGAGAATTGTCAAGATTTGTGTCGAGTGGCTTAAGCAGAGTTGTGTTTCCTTGGCGCATAAGTTACAAAAGCGAACAAACCTTCATAATAAAGATTTCACCATAGAGGCACTTAGCATATGTATTTATTATTAGAGGAATCTAAAAAAAAAATCTTAACTAAGGTTTATAGATCTATGTGCTAGTTAGTTTTGCGACATTTATCTTTAAAGAACAACAATAATGCAATAACTCGTCAGCCAAGTAATCATTTACTGTGTACTGTGAACATGATGTAACTTTAACATAAGAATAACATACGCAGGTCACTCCTAAACTCTGACCTGAACGAAATGCATATATTTAAATTGACTACACTGGACAAAAATAGAAACGTATCACTATCGCCTACTTGCTTGAAGCCCCTAGGAAAGGAACCCATTTTAGACCTTGCGAGACTATAGAGCAGATGATGCAAAGGTCATCTCTTTCTTTGCCTGACGGTTATCAACGTGTCACGTGACCAGCACAACGGCCAACCGCTTTGATTTTTTCCAACTAATGGCAGGTACCCTAATTAGAGATTAGAACCCGCGACTCCTCGGTTCAAATCCAAGAGCTTTTCCACTCGACCACATGCCTCCGTCCCTTAGACCCTCCCCCCCCAAAAAAAAAATGGACCATGAAGTACATTGTTAAGACTTTTGGTGCGAAATTGATACTGAAAGATGCGAAACAGCTCTGAATGTTGAGCAGACGATGAAGTGTCACGTGATCCGGTTAGTTACCGTCTTTAAGCACCCTCCAGGTTTCATTAAAGTTGGTGTTGAACTCAATCCGAAACTTTGTGATCTCCGCCATGTTGGTGGGGCCCAGCGCCCACTTGATGGTGGCGTCACGGTCGGTGATCTTGGCAATAACACCGCCACTTTCTCCCGGGGGACCTGGTTTAGAGTCACAGAGAATGTCCATTTTACTTGTATATTTTAATAAATAGCACAGGTAATATCTATTTCACTTTTAAAATCACACGGAGAATGTCCACCTTTACAAGCAATACAAAACACATATACATATTGTTCATTTTTACTTTAAAATATACACATAATGTACATATTTTCTCTCATATATTTACATATAATATTAATTTTAACTTTAATATATACACACACAGAGACTATTCATTTTACTTCAATAGACACACAAGCATAATTTCTATTTAACTTTAATTTATTTTCTTGCATTACTTAGCTACTTTGCACCGTATAGCAAATGGTTAAATGGTTAAACTAGATATCTGTGTTTCTTCTGAATAAGCTTTACATTCTTGATCAAAAAACTTACGTCTATTTTTAATGTGCAAATAGATCTATTCCCTTCTATAATTGGAGACTATTTATTGACTTTAAGGCTCTACATATGAACATTGAATTGGTAATAAACCTAAATTGTCAAATTAACGTGGTCAATTTTTTTTTTTTTGATATTGTCATTCTAACTGTATAGTTACATTTAAGTCAAGCAGATAGTAAATTAAAATAATTAACTACAGATAGACGAGATTCTCTGTGCTGTCTCAGCCTAACAAGCTCTCAGCATAGATCCCATCAAACGTCTGACACTCTCCACTACAACCTCTACCGCTGTCACCATGGAAACAGTCCACCAAACATTTACTGGTACTACTTCAATGTTACGACCTACCGAACACCTGCAGGTAAGCTGTATGCCTGACACTGTCGTCAGTCGTTACTGCTGAGCAGCCGTAAGTTCCTGTGTGGTAGACTTGCGCATTGGTTATGTACAACCCTGTTAGAGAAGTTTGGGTTCCCTAGAGATACGCATTAAAACAGCATTTGTATTACATAGTATTATCGAAATGTAATAATAGCCAAACAAGATAAACACATCTAGAATTTAAGTCTACTAATCTGTCTCTAAAATGAACATACAATCACTAAATTTAGTAGGCTACTACAATCAAATAATGTGGCCGTTTGGTATCACATAATTTGTCTCTATTATATCGTAATCTGACTCAATAGAGTCAGGATCATGTAACGTAACGAAACCAAAGTGATCCTTTGAGAACTTTCAATCATGATTGTCGGTTAACGAGACTGCTTGGTGACCAGCACAACGACCATCGCTTTCAATTTCCCCAATTAAATTTTAAGTTCTCAAGGAGTCAAGCCCTTGGCCTACTGGATGACGAAAAGTGATCATCCAATAAAATGGACGAAACGCATTCAATGTATGTTTGTTTCCAACATTTAAAAAACAGACATTATATAAAAGCCCTGAGATTCAAACTCCCAACAATGACCGGGATTAGAACACAAGACCAAACCGATTTACCACTCAGCCACCAAGTCCTCTACCATCGCTTGACCTCATGGTGAATCTGACATCACACAAAGTTGTTCTACCATTACGTGATGTGACTATGGAGCACTTACCATCTCTTGATTAATCTAACTCTGTTATATAACTACCATCTCTTAATGTGACTATTCAAATAACAACGTGGTCTTAAGATGAGCCTACCATCACATAATGCGGCTCTACCATCATGGGAAACGGCTCTATGGCGTACCTACCTAATGTAATGTGGCTCTATGGCGTAACTACCAAGACATAATGCGGCTCTATCGCGTATCAACCAAAATGTAATGTGGCTCTATGGCGTAACTACCAAGACATAATGCGGCTCTATCGCGTATCAACCAAAATGTAATGTGGCTCTATGGCGTACCTACCAAGACATAATGTGGCTCTATCGCGTAGTTTATAGGCCGTCCATTGAGATCCCAGACGTAGACCATGTCTTTCTGAGCCTCGTCATAGGAGGCCTGACATCGCAGGAACGCAGTGGCGTTGACCTGGACTTGGGTGTTGGAGGGTTTCACTGTCATCACAGTCTTAGCTTCGGGACAAATACAGAGTTCATAGTTTAGGGTTAACATAATGATTTTCTTATTGTATTTGAATGCAAAAATAACATTGCAAATCAAAGGGCCAAATCCTATATAATTTAAGAAATAAATTAAAATCAAAATATTGAGTTTATACTAACGGTCATAGACAATATTTTCTTATATAAAGTAAACTTAAACAAATGGTTGACAGTTGTGGTTCTTCTTCGAACTGTGGTCATGACGGACCCAAAGATTAACCCCTGCCATCCCGTATAATGTTTGGGGTGGTATAAATAATATTCAAACCTGGAGCATCGCTTGAAACTTACAAAACAAAGAAATAAACAAGCTCAATAACAAAGCTTATCTAAAGAGAATAAAACCCGAACTATATCACTGAAAAATGTAGAAGCTATTTCCTTTCTTGATGTCAAATAAAGTAATTAATTTCTAATAATGAATTGACTAATAGGTTAATTTTTAAATTGATTCCTGTTTTGTTAGGTTTTTTTTTTTAAAGTTTCAACTTGATAGGGGAAAATTAACTGTAGGCCTACAATTATTAAAGGGGATATAATCCGACATATTTAACAGAATACTGAAGGATTAGTTTCTCTTATTGGTATCCAACAATATAATTAATAACCAGTAAGTAAATGACTAATTGGTTACTTTTTTTTATTGATTCATGTCTTGCCTACACCAATTAATTAGCCACTTTCCTGCACACAATTCTCCGTACAGAAGTCGATTGGGAAGGCGATTGTCTGGCATGCGGACTACAAAGACACTCTCAAAAGCTCCTTTAAGGAATGCTATATGAACATTCATGGCTGGGAAGCACTAGCTCTAGAACACTCCTCATGACGCAAAGCTGTGAGTCTCGGAGTCTCAAAATTTGAAGCAAGAAGAGTGGTCAATGCGAAAGATCGCCGAACCAACAGAAAGCAGAGAGAAAAAGCAGGCTTATAAGTAACTGACATAACGCACCCATGCCACATATGCGGCCGGCTTTTCAAAGCGAGGATTGGACTTTACAGCCATCTTCGAGTCCATAGGAATTGAGAAATGTGCTCATCTTCGAACAAGAAGGAGGTGCTATAATATAATAATAATGTACACGCCAATTAATACTTTCAACTTGATCCGAGCATGGGTGTAGAAGAAAAAATAAACTTTTTACCAGAAAGGAAAGACAAAGTTGATATAGGCTTTGTTATAACACATATCTATACGGCCATAGAGAAGATGTAGCATATACATTAGTAAAAAGTGGTAGCTTGCGGTGCTTAACCATTGACACAGAAAGTTACGTTTTATCTTTCACATTACAAAGACAACAAAATATGCCTACATATAGCAAATGTCAGATTAAGGATCAGTTCATTAAAAAAAAATATTGCGAAAAAAGTTAATTATTTGAAATATGGATTTAGACATTATTTAATAAAATATCAGTTTCAATTATCATCCAACGGGTACATTTTTTTTCAGTATCTTTCACAGCTAACATATTTCCATGAGTTAGATTATTTGAATCATTCAGATCTCAGGATATAATTAAAATGTAACATTTGTCAGAGCCAATAAGAAAAATCATGAAAAAGTTAGATTGAATGATAGCAATCAAGTTACAACCAATCAAAACGTACAAGATACTGTCAAAACACCACGGCTGCTGTCAGAGCCAAGACTATTGGTCGCTGTACACTCGTAGGTTCCACTATCACTTCTTTGCAGCTCTTTCATAAACAAGTTCCCATTGGGCAACTGTACAATTCTTCCGTCAGGATCTGAACACAATTAGGAACAATTACTTTCGATTTGTTTTATAATATTTCAAAAATAAAATAATTTTTAATATACTTATAATGACTAGATAAAACAACACATAGAAAATATTAGAAAACCAGGCTTTCTTTATATTAGTCTCAAATTCTGAGCTTTGGCTACCGAAATCTTTAAAGTACTGTTAAACTAGTCAATCGCGTATTTTTCTTTATTGCTACCTGGTCGTGTGATATGCCTTAGGACTGTCGTTTCGATGATCCTGGGTTCGTGCATTGTCCGACGCCATGCCCTACCGTCCGACGGGAGATTTGGGCTAGCATGTAATAATCTACAATTCTGAAGGAACATCTGAATTATAAAATACTAAAAATGAATGAGTATTTATTCTCGAGTCGAGTTTCATTAAAGTTGTCCCCTTAACAGCCCCCACCTTTTATAATAATAATAATAATTATAATAATAATAATTATTATTATTGTTATTATTATTGAAGTATCCAGTAACACGAAAATATGAAGAAAATAAACCAATCCTGACAATAGAATATCATGTGTCTGTCTTGTAGAGAAATAGAAACAGTATTCTCAAATATACGAATGATTAATACATTTTCTCTTATATTTTGTTCCTTCTCTAACTACTGTAAAAAGATGACCTTATAACATATTTAATAGACTATACAAATAAGACCTAGTTAAAGTTGAACCGTTATTTCGTATTGAGCGAGACCACTCGTTATAGATTGCAACGACACAACCTGTTAGCAGTTTAGACCAACAACTAGTTGCCACGTCACTGGTCTGTACAACAAGGCAGCGAGCTAAAGGTCTAAACAGCTGACAGATTGTGTCGTTGAATGTCTGTGTTACAACCTTCTATAAAGATTGGTCTTGGTGTTGGGCCATAAGTGCGAAAAGAGATTCCTTCAAGTCCAAAGAATATAATGTAACATTAGATTTAACTATTACATCACAACTAACCAGTGGCAGTCAAAGGGACATTATCTTTCTTCCACGTAACACTCGGGGCGGGGGCAGCCTCTGGTTGACAAATGAAAGTCACTGAGCCTCCTTCAGTACCTAGTAGAGTCGGATTTAAAGGTCTTCGTCTGAAAGATGGCTTGAAGGCTAAATTGAAAAGAAAGGGAACAAAACATGATCTATGAAGTCACACCATGGAAACAACTCTATAATACAGTGTTTCCTTACTTTTTCTTTATCGGAATACTTAACATATTCCAATAGTTTAGCTGAATACTTATGATTAACTTTTAGGTTGTATTATTTCCTAATCGTTTAAATAATAAGAATAACTAAACCATATTCTAAATTTATCTTTACTATTTCATTTATTTTCACGCATATAAATATAATAAAATATACAGATAGATGAACATAATAAAATAATAAGACATAGTTACTGTGGTGCTAGTCTCAATACCACACATAAATTAATAAACTAAATTTATTATCTGGTCTGAGGTCAAGTCTGTTTCTGTACTTTTACTGTCTTTTGTAACATAATAAGAAATATTCCTGCATCGCACAAACAAAAAAAAACGGAAGTAATATGACATCATCTTCGTCAAACTTTATTTGAGTGAGGCCTTAAGAGGCTCAAATCCTCTCTTGCAAACACTCTGGACAGAAACCCTGCTGTTTTGTGTCGTGCATGTATGTCACTTTACAGGTCCAGGGACTGGGACCCACCGAACTCTTCCTAGTATCCTCTGGTAACTGGAGTAAGTTCCAAACTCTTTCTGGTATCCTCTGGTAATTGGAGTAAGTTCCGAACTCTTTCTGGTATCCTCTGGTAACTGGAGAAACTTCCAAACTCTTCCTAGTATCCTCTGGTAACTGGAGAAACTTCCAAACTCTTCCTAGTATCCTCTGGTAACTGGAGTAAGTTCCAAACTCTTTCTGGTATCCTCTGGTAATTGGAGTAAGTTCCGAACTCTTTTTGGTATCCTCTGGTAATTGGAGTAAGTTCCGAACTCTTTCTGGTATCCTCTGGTAACTGGAGAAAGTTCCACCTCTAGCTCTCGGGGTGCTCTGAAAACACTCTTCCTGGCTGATCCTTATGCTCGAATGGTGCAGAGCTCCAATGGCTGAGATGGTTTGCGCACGCTCGACTACTGCTGAACTGATCAGCCGCCGCCCTGGAAACTAATGAAGTGTCGAGCCTTTTAAAATATGCAGACTCTAAACTCGTTTCCTCACTCTACTTTCATAAAAACTTGCCCATACAAATAAAATAACAATCGCTTGTTTTGAATTACTGTAGAACTCTTCAGACAACTTCACCAGAAATCCTTGAATATTTGATCTTGTTTTAAAATAAGAGTCAAAATATAATTTGCTTTACCGTTACTGAGAAATAAATTTATTTTTCTTGTCTAATAACTTAATAGTTTATAGGACACCGATGCAGGTCTCAGCGAAACTCTAGTGTTCCTATGAACAGAGTTTGGAAAATTTTGCGTGAATAAATTTACATGTGAGCGAATTATAGAATTTCGAACATTAGCATTCGAGAAATAAAAAGTATAGAAATATTCCACCACATGGAAGTCTCAAGTTTAAATAATAATTAGCATACAGGAATAAAGGCAGTATGTTTTAAATTATGTATTAATGGTCTTAAGTTACTTAGCGATAATATTAAAATATCGAACTCCTATCAAACTTCTAAAACGTAAGTAAAACAGAAAAGGGAAGCAACTCTTACTGACCTAAGACTCGAAGTTGAGCAGACGTGAATACAGTCCCGTGGATATTTGAAGCGGAACACTGGTACATACCTTGATGAACTAATGGCTGGGCTTGAGCTATTTTTAAAACGTTAGCTTTCACCTAGATACAGGAAAATATTCAATATTATTTCATTTTCACAGGTATTCGAAAATAGACAATAGAAGAATTACATTGCACATTGTTACGGCGTGTGTGTGTGTGTGTGTGTGTTTCTATGGTGACGGTGGGAAGAGATTAGTGATTGGTTGTGAATAATGAAACATTGATGGCATTGTCGTCACTTGGTCTTAGTTGGAGACGATTCCAGAACGTGAGACTGAAATGTTGTGTTATTGTAGTGAGTTGGAGATTGTTAAAAGATATTAATACTCAAGTCTAATACATTTGTCATTTAACCACAAGTGGATTTTGTTTATATTATAAATAAAGTGTTCCTTATCTTGTTCACAAAAAGAAGTTATTCAAGTTATTTGAAGTTGTATTTGTTAAGATACGTTACGCCTTCAACAGTTTAGTTGTCTACCAGTAGTTTGGTGCTACATGTCAACGACCGGTAACAACACACATCTCTGTGTGGCAATAAAGTTCTATTTAGTTTATACTGATGAAGTTCCATGTTCTGGCATCAGAGGCCAAGGTCAAGGCCTTATTCTTCCTAGACAATGTTCTAATGGTGTCTCTCTATGCCCTATTGTGAACGAATCTCGTAAACTCAACGCTGTGAGGAGAACAATGAAAGATTCGCATATTCATTAAAAACAAAATGAGAAAAACATGTACCGGAAGCTCAAAACTTGAACCAGTGAAATCTGCCCATGTGGAGTGTCATCAGAGAATGCTGACCACGTCCTCCAACACTGCTCTCTTTACCAGAAGGCCCGTATCAGACACTGGCCCCAAAACACCCCAATAGAAAGAAAACTATATGGAGAGCTCCCTTACTTGGAAACCACTGCGCAGTTCATCTCGTGTAATGGTCAAGTCATCTGAATGCTCCAACATAAAAATGAGAAAGAAGAAGAAGAAATTTAAAACCCCGAACCTGTCATGTGGTCGTTCTGCCCTCCAGGTTGTATCATGAAGGAGAGTGATACTTTATAAGAAGAATGAGTTGGGGGTGGGGTATACTAGGGTACATTATTATTGACCTTCGCCCTTGTGACCTTTTATTACGGTTATCAGTAAATTACTACCGGTTAATATGATAGATTATTGTGGTTAACATCGATTATTAAAAATACCCAATTGTCTCATGAAACTGACACTCTGTAAAGTGATATGACTTATAAATAGAGTCATTTGTATGCTTTGAGAAACTATGAAACAACCAGATAGACCTGTTAACAACCTCACCCTAAGGTCAATGTTAGCCAAAAATCACAGAGAGGTGTGACTCAACCAATGGGCATTATGAAACACAGGCAGAGCCATGTACAAAGAAATGACTAGGCCTAACAAACGTGACAGTATTAACTTCCTTCCCTCTCTATTAAATTACAATCTTGACAAAATAAATTCCACACAACTCCCCCCTCTGCAGACACTGCGCATACCCCTATGAAAAGGAAAACCATTTCCTCCTTGAATGCTCCTTCCTAATCCACCTTAGGCAGACCCTACTACCATTACAGCCCAACATAACCAACACTCTGTACGGCATTGCTGAACAACTGAAGAGAACAGCACACTATTTTTCCTTGGCACAGTCTGCAATAGAGCTCACAGCTTAGCAGCAAAAAAACTGGCTAGAAGAAGAAGCAAAATCAAACAAAAATATGTGTTTTACCTCAACTGTGGTATCAGTAGCAGTTAAAAGTACGCCATTTTTGTACCAGTGGTACACGGGCTGGGGGATACCTCTTGCTTCGCACCGCCATGTAAACTGTCTGTCTATGTCTATGTGCTGGTCTTTCAAGGGGAAGATGAAAAATGGTTTGGCTGCAATAAGAATGTAGCAGTTGTGAGTATGAAAATTTCGTTTTTTTTTTTAAGAAGGATTTTTAACAAACATATGTAACAACTTTTTTAGGTTTTTATGATTTCTTTTTTTTACTGAAACTTCAACTGAAAAAGGACATGAACAAAAATATGACCAACTAAATACATGTTTTCAGATTGTTTTTTGTATTTATAAATTTCTTTCCATCATTCTGATATCATTAATTTGTAGGGATCTGATACTAAATCCTCACCCACCAACCTCTGTTCTTTCAATGTTTGATATAAATATAAAAAAAAATCTTTATTATCCATAGGGATATTAATGTTATACTTTATCCTTTACACCAAACAAAACATGATGACTTTTGAAAACCAAAATATACATCAACACCACACTCGTTCAAAATTTAAAGTAAAAGACATTCTTTTTTTCATTTATTGATTTCATTGCAGGGATACAGAGTCTCATTGTTTTTAACATAAATAGAATAGCCTTGTAAATTTGAATAAGAGACGTTCCAAATGTTAATTTACTTGAATCTATTGCCATTTTTTTTCGTTTGATTAGTGAAATAAGTGTCTTAGGTCATTTCTTCATTTAATTGATTTGTATGAGACTCGCTGAAGATACTGGAAAAGTCGAGGCAGAAGAAAAGCGACTATCCAGGCAGAAATGATATATACATACAAGCAGCAGCCACTATAGTTTGCCCAGTTAGTACCTGAACAATC
>JADKLZ010077290.1:0-12320 GCA_021533235.1 Biomphalaria straminea | reverse complement strand
CCGAATCAGATACCCCATTTGAAATAAACCGTGCTGAGATTACTCCCTTAGAGCACGGAAGAGGAAGCGTGCAGCGAGTTGTAGGGTCGCCTTATCCCCGTACAAGGACAGACCCTTTGCCACACATGGACTAGTTCTCTCTCTCTCATTACCTTGTCCCGATCGTTCATCTTGCAGAGCTCGACATTCGTAGAGAATGTGCTCTATTGTCTCATCGTCCTCGAAGCAATGGCGGCACCGTGTGTCGAAATTTTCCCTCCACCGCCCAAAGTACGCACCAATTGGGCAGTGTCCGACTCGGAACTGGGCTAGGACTGCCTGTTCCGCACGGCAGAGCGTCCACCATGCGTCCTTTCGGTCTGGTCTACTCATCTGCTTGTGAAGCTCTCGGCCTTTCTCGGAAGCGTCCCAGCTAGCGTACCACTGTGCCAACAATCTGTTGTCGGCTAGGGATCGTACGGTCGCAAGACTGTACGGTTCATCATTTAAGGTGCTCGTTGCTACCGCGGCTTTCGCTAAAAAGTCAGCCCTCTGATGACTGACCAGACCACAATGGGATGGAACCCACTGTATAAAACTATGTACATTGAGCTGCAGAAGGCGCTCCACCACTGCGAGGAGTGCTTCTACCCGTCCGACGCCTGCGTGCTGCCCTTCAAGGGCATCGAGGGCAGAGATTGAATCGGTAAAGATGACCACGTCCGCTGGGGTCGTGGATCCATCCCCAACTCTTTCCGCTACCCACGCCAATGCTGCGAGCATTGCTTCGAGTTCAGCTTCGGTGCTGCTTTTGCCACAGCAGGGCCCACTCAGCTCCACACTTTCGGGTTTGCCTGAGAGTCGTACCACCGCCCCATATCCAGCCTTGGTAGTGCCCTTGAGCGTCTTCACGGAGCCATCCGCGAAGATAGTGGTCACTTCGGCCGGGTACGAAGCAATGGTGTCTCTGGCGGTTTGTAGTAGCCGTTTAGGATCGCACTGTTTATTGACTGCCGGGTCAATCAAGCTCCTTTGCACCGTCGGCATGCAGAAAGCTTTGTCAGGGGGGAAGGCACCGGTCGGGGAAAGAGCAGCCCGCTCTACCGGTAGATTCATCTCTCTAACCAGCCCACGCGCCACATACATGAAGCAGGGCCGATTTTTGAGACGTCTCTTACCCTCCCAGTTGTCGACCAGACTTCTGAGGGGGCATCCCTCCTCCAGCCGTCCGTATCTCTCGTGAGCTAACAGGACGGCTCGCTCTCTTCGCAACTTCAACGGCGGCACATTGGCCATGATTTCGCCAGCGTCGATAGGTGAGGTGCGAAACGTACCGCATATAAGTCGTATGGCGTGGTTCTGGACCGCATCGAGCTTCGCTAGAGACGTTTGCGAAGCCCAAACTTGAACTGGGAGACTGTAATCCATATGAGACCGAACTGCACCCATGTACAGTGATCTCAGTACACCCGCATTCGCCCCCCACTTCCTTCCAGCTAGCTTCTTTACGATATTCAGCCTCTCGGAGGCTGTTTCGCGTACATGCTGAATGTGGTCGCACAGTGTCAATTTCTGATCGAGGATAACCCCTAGGTATTTAGGCTTTTTGTCCCATGCCAGAATCTTGCCGTCCATCCGTAGCTCAACTGGTTCTTTGATAATATCACGTCCTAGTGTGAACCAAGAGTAAACACACTTCGAGTGGTTCACCTCAAGGCCCCATAGCTTGGCGAAACAGGACACTGTCGTCAGTGCCTGTTGCAGGGAGCCAATCAGCTGCTGGCGTTCTCTGCCCGACTCCCACAACACAATATCGTCTGCAAACAGAAGTTTCTGACATCGTAAGAGGCCCGGTAAGTATTACTTTGTCCAGCTAGTTCTTATACTGGACTCAGATATATTCACTTCTCCCAACTCTTTGTGTTATTTACAGTATACATCTATTCTTCTGTTATATTCTTTTTTTAGCGGCCCCCGTAAAAAGAAAAGCCGCTATTAGGTTTATGCAAAATGTACGTTTGTCTGTCTGTACGTCTGTTCGTCTGTCACACTCAGGGCTCAAAAACTAGAAGAAATACGAAAATATTATTTCACCATTAAATGCGGCTTGATAAGTTTAGGTGCAACGGCTACTTTTGGTTTTCTAAATGCAAACCGTTTAATTTATTAAATTAATTTTGCAAGCGATTTTTTAATAACGATAAAACTATTCTAAAACAATTACGTAAATGTAAGGGAGGTAATATTACAATAAGAAATAAATTTATTATGTCCAAAGCACGTACATTTTTTTAAAATGAACTTTTTATGCAGCGACTTTCGTAGACTAGTGTAAAGCCCTGCCATGACATGATTCTAAACTAATTTCTTAAACTTAAACATTCGAATGAAATAACATGTTTTGTGCGTTTTGACTGTTGGTTGGTATGTCAGTCACGGTTAGATTAAAAAAAATAACACTAAAGGCTTTTGAAAATATGATTGAACCTTAAATGTTACTTTAGAGATATTATGATAATTTAAGTATCTATAATAGATTGTTTCGGATGTTTATGTCTAGTTCTACATGGAAATGTTATAATAAACTAAAACTAATCTTCTATGTTTAAAATTAATATTGCATTCATTCCATTGATTATCTGTGCTTTTTTTTTGTAATTTCACGTAAATCTTATCTAAATTATATCCAAATTATTGATAATAATAATTAATAAAATATATATTAAGAGTGCTGAATCAAAAAATTAGTTTATGTAGATCTACATCCCTACAGATCAATGCTGAAAGATTATTTAAAATTACTAGTGTGGCATATTGTATATGTCAGGATATTAGTTTGAAATCAGTTTGTTATTAAGTTAAGAGCAATGCCTTGTTGTGTGGTTAGCGCACTAGCGGATCCAGAACTTTGCAGTGGGGGGGGGGCGATTTTTTTCCAAACCCTACCCTAACGCCCAGTAAACCCTAACCCTATGCATAAACGTGTGTACAGCGCATATATATATATGTGTTTTTTAACCTTCGTGAAAAAAAAAAAGCAGTCATGTTGAGTCAAGCTGGATCTGAGGGAGGGCTGTAAGCTTTGCCGGTGGGCTTCGGTGCGAAGCCCCGATGCTAGAAGCGTTTTCGTGCAGTTAAAACTCATTATTCATCAGTAGATTTCGGGCGAAGCCCCGACGCCAAAAACGTTATTTTGCATACTACACTGCAGTAACGCATTCTCCTGAATCTAAAACTCATTATCAATCATTGGACTTCGGGTCGAAGCCCCGACGCCAAAAGCGTTTTCTTGCATTCGTCACTGCAGAAACGCATTATTCTGAACTGTACAGCTCATTATTTATCAGAAGATTTCGGGGCGAAGCCCCGACGCCTAAAAGGTTTTCTTGCATTCTCCACCGAAGAAACGCATTCTCCTGACCTAAAGCTTACCATTCATCCTATTAAAAAAGAACCTTTTGAAAAATGTTGAAAAATATTCTAATAATATCCATCCATAAAAATATCCATCGCCCCCTCCCGACCTCACCATATCGGCCAACATACTAGAGGGGGGGCGAAATATAAATAATTAGTATATATTATTAACACAAGTAATAAGTTCGTATACCGATTGGATAATTCTAAACTAAAATTCGTTCGCCACCCACCCGAAATTGGACCGCCCCCACCACTCGAAAGCTTATGGG
This sequence comes from Biomphalaria straminea, assembly GCA_021533235.1. Lineage (NCBI taxonomy): Eukaryota > Metazoa > Mollusca > Gastropoda > Planorbidae > Biomphalaria > Biomphalaria straminea. The sequence goes on along the minus strand of JADKLZ010077290.1, from coordinate 8,652 downwards.
GGGGGGCGAAATTGATGCCACCGCCCCCTCCCGACCCCACCATATCGGCCAACATACAAGGGGATAGCCGAAAAAATCTAAAAATATAGAGAAATATAAAATAATTAGTATATATTATTAACATAAGTAATACATTCAGATACCAGTTGTGTGAATTCTATACTAAAATTCGTCCGCAACCCCCCTTTTGGGGGGGTGTTGGCCGAGTGGGGGGTGCGATCGCCCCTACCGCCCCCCCCCCCTGGATCCGCCAGTGGGTTAGCGTGCTGAACTGATTATCTCGACGCTCCTGGGTTATGTGTCTGTTTCTTTTACATATTTCGAATTTTCCTTCAGAGCTGAAGATAGTTTACTTCCTAGTCCAAACCTTCCGCAGGAGGGAATGGGAGCATTCTAGAATTGAGCCGGGGACCAACGATAAATCCAACTACAGTCTAGACCGCAAACATCAAGACCAGGCAGGTTTATACCCTGCTCGCTGCCATCCTCCATCGTCCAGCGAGTTACCTATTTTGAACTTAGAAGGAACATCCAAAACATCTTGCGAATAGGCGGATCTGACATGGATCCAACTCTGACGGGGGCCGCCTCTGAGTTTGTGTATCACACCAAATCTATTTGTAATCTTGTTTGTTTTTCAATTTCTATTCCTGGTTATAAAAAAAAAAGACATAAAAAAGTAGTTTTAGAGCTGGGGCAAGTCCCAAAATGCCCGTGGAGTCTGGAGCGCATAAGGCGCCCTCACTGCACTCCCCCTTAGTGGAAGCTGTCCAAACCTGAGCTAGCTATTATATCAAAGAGCAGGACAAGCCTTTGTCCTGTTGGCTCTTATTTCGCATGACTATGGCCTAATTTCGATTCAAGGTGCCCTCACTTCGGGGATGAAGACTAAACTGTTTCTCATATTATTTTTCACTGCCCCAGACTAGCTAATCTGCGTCTCTGGAAAGCCCAAATTTCTCGACCTCTATGTTGTCATGTATGCTCTACAAATAAAAGCAGTGTTTGTGTCCTTAGGCGTATACTGTTCAACACAAAAGTTTTAATCGTCCTTGTCGGTGACTTGAGAATTAATATTAATTTGTGTCCTTATATGACTTTCCAGAGAATGTCTTCTGACTGGTTCTAACCCATTAGAGCAACACTATGTGAGTAGTTGATCACTTCTATCCCCGGTGAGGGACCCATTGTGTCGCAGACAGCTTAAGGGTGATTGCAGTTTTCAAGGTTTGAGTTCTTCTCATCCTATAAACAGAGGTAACAAATGTCCTCAACAATAAGCTTGTAATCAGACCTAAAATTCTCTTGGTCTGTCTGGCCGATGTGGTGCTAATCTCAGGAACATCTGCAGCAAATCTTTTGGTGAGAATACTTTCCCTTTCTCTTGTTTCTTCATCTGACTCTTTCCACTTTCTAGATCTGTACTTATAGTTGAGTTTTTTTGTTTTTTTTTTTGTCGTAGAAATCGCACTCAAACGACTTGCTATCAGATTCGTAGACAACACCAGACAACGCCTTATTCAATAGCGTTGAAATTGCAACTATTTTGTCACAGCCTCGGAAAGGTAGTAGTTCAATGGAGCTCCTCTATTAGTCTATTTACTTAACCACAAATGGTGTCTGTCTATCACCTCTTCAGGAGCTTTTTTTATCGATTCTGGCACACGACAGTACGTTGATCTTGATCCGAATCTTACCAATGCCAGGTATATCATTTAGTGTCTTCTGTAGCTTGTACTACTTTAAGCATATAGGCCATACGGATTTCCACCACTTTCACCAGGGCATCACGGAGGCATGCTTGTAAGGTTTTCTTGTTTCCTCTTTTCCAAAAGAGCTTTCCTGCATTTGTTTTATTCAAAGTTCGTCAAGCAATTTCAGAATAATCACTTCTGACAACATTTGTAATGACTCTCACTATCCAGGATCTCTGCAAAGTACATTACACGACTCTAGCAACTTAAATAGCTTGACAACTCAGGGCTTAAAATAGTGTAACGCTTAAATGTCCTATAAATTACAACTCGTACAATTGGCAACACGTAACACAGACTGTGCAAATGTTTCACCGTTGACTACCGTACCGCAGTATCAATTCTTGTACCGCTTCGCTTTTTATAGGACTTGCAAAAGATTCCACTGTTTAGAGCTGACTTCACACACTGAGCTTGTCGTGTCAGTCTTGATTACAGATCAAGATCAGATCGTCTTTGTGAAATGTAATACGCCGTACAGATCCCGCCGCTGAACCTCGCTGAACTGAGCCAAGCCAAGACAAAGCAAGGATAGTTTCTAAAGGGCGAAGCACTCGCAGTCAAAACAGTTTACTACAAGGCATGTCATTTTTATTTATACATTATTTAGTGGAAAAAACAACAACACGTTTTTATCGGTAACTGAAATGGAAATAGCCGCGATTACATTTATCTGATCTGTCTGTCCGCCAGTGTGTCTGTCCCGTATAGAACAAAATATTGAAAAATCGAAAAAACATTTTATTTTAGGTCATTGAATGTTATAATGCAACAGCTAATTTTTTTCCTTAAAGGAAAAAAAGATCATTTTTAAAATCTACTATGCAAGCAGTTTTCACTTTAGTTTATTTGTATGTTTATCAAGTAAATAGGAAATAGTAAATCACATGGCACGTTGTCTTCACAGATAAAAAAAAAATGATAATCAGAATGAAAAAAGCCCACACCTATATCTAGATTTATATACACATCAGTGGCGTCACTTGGGGTGCGGTCCGCACTAGGTGACACCTTTTTGGGGGGTATAAAATTGCACTTTAGGAATAACTGACAATTTACAAAAAAAAAATACTAGGCTTAATATTGGAACATCAAATTCATACTTATTACACTTTTTTTTCGTATCGACTAAACATATCCAAATAGTTCAATAAAATTATATCAAAAGGTTTAAAATCAAAAGCAAAACGTAAACACTTACTTTCACATGTTTACCAGCTGCATGTATGTATAAAGACAAATTTTTTAATTGAATTTACTAATTTGTAGTTGGTAGCGTAATGTCAATATTTCCACCACCGTTTAACAAATGACGACCTTCTTTATTCATTAAATATTATTTCAATCTAACATTAAATTAATTTTAATTTTTTAGAATCGGAAATTAAATAAGTGGCCATTGAGATTTCTGAAGATGATGATATAATTTTATTTTTTTCTGTTCTGTAAAATAAGATCTATAATAAGATGAAGGAAATGTTACAATGAGTCAGTCGAATGTTATACTGAATATTTTAGGGAATTTTTGTTCTTGGCGTATGCAAATATCACATGATATACAAAGGACATAAACTAGAAAAAAAGAAAAATACGCCAGTTGTCAAAAGAATGGTTATGATGGGAACAATTTCATCAATATCGGGATTCCATTATAACACCTAAGTATTTTGCGTTTTTAGTCTGTGTTACTGGTTTACAATGAATAAAATAAGTGGAATTAATTTGTTTTAGTTTTTTTGTTACTCTCAATAACTGAAATTTTTCTGGGTTGGAAAACATGTTCCATTTTAATGTGGAATGTTTAATAATAATAATAATAATAATAATAATCTTTATTGTCCGTAAGGAAATTTGTCTTACAATTTGTGCATTATACAAAACAAAACATTATTTAAAGAAAAATGTACATTCACACCAGACTCACTCACAATTAACATATGAAAAGTTTACATTAGATTGGTTCTATTTAATGATCTGATTGCCAGAGGAACAAAAGAGTTTTTGTGTCTGTTTGTCCTTGCTATCGGTGTCTTGTATCTCTTTTGTGATGGTAAAATAGCAAAATCCTGACCCAAAGGGTGATTTTTTATTTCTAGAATCTTCTTAGATTTTGTGAGGATGTTTGCCTCAAACAGCAGCCCTAATGGGGTTTGCTTTTTGCCAATGACCTTACCAGCAGCATTTAGGATTCTCTGGAGTTTATTTTTATTCTTAGTGCTTAGATTGCCATACCAGGCAGTGATATTAAAATGTAAAATATTGCCGATGTGAGCATGATAAAACATAGCCAAGGCCTTTTCGCTAATATTAAAAGAGGACAGTTTTCTCAGTAATCGTAGTCTTTGCTGCCCTTTTTTGCTGATATAATCTGTGTTTGCTGTAAAATTTAATTTATTGTCTAGGATAGTGCCAAGGTATTTAAAAGTTTGCACTATTTCAATGGTCTCTCCAGCTACAGTTACAATATCATTTTCCTTCTTTTCCCTACGAAAATCGATAATCATTTCTTTGGTTTTTTTTACATTTAATAATAAAAAATTATCTTTACAGTACCTTTCAATGTGGTCTATTTCTCTAAAATACTCGTTTACGTCTGAACTCTCTGAGAGCAGGGCAAGAAGAGCCGCATCATCAGCGAATTTTGTGAAAGAGCAAAAAGGACTATGGGATTGAAAGTCATTGGTGTACAAAATGAACCATAATGGCGATGTCACAGCCCCCTGGGGCGCCCCTGTGTTAACTATGCGTGCATTTGATATAACATTGTTTACCCTAACCCTTTGAGGTCTCTGGGTCAAAAATTCATTAGCCCATAGGATGATATATGGACTAATCTTCAATGCTTTCATTTTTTCAATAAGTAAATGAAGTTGTATTGTATTGAAAGCGGATGAAAAATCAATGAAAAACAATCTTACATAGCTGTTTGGTAAGTCTAGATGTTTGTAGACACAATTTAAAATATTTAGAATAGCATCGTCAACACCTTTACCTTTTTGGTAAGCAAATTGTAAAGGGTCCAATTTATTACCCAGATCATTTAATAGAAACATTTTCACAAGTTTTTCCAAACATTTAAACACAATCGAAGTAAGAGAAACAGGTCTAAAGTCATTCATTTCCTTTGGTTTGGACACCTTTGGTACAGGTACAATTATGGACGACTTCCACACAGACGGTATCTCGTGGTTTAGTAATGAAGTGGAAAAAATCTCTAGGAAAGGTTCAGCTAGTTGTTCAGCACATTCTTTTAAGATTCGCCCTTGTATACCATCAGGCCCAGCAGCTTTCATTGGGTTGACGTTTTTGAAAATGTTGCAGAGTTTCAACTGATCCGAGGCAAAGTAACGGAGAAATTTTTACTAAAAAGACATAATGACATAGTGAATTTATTACAGCCCCATAAAAAAAGAAGAAAAAAGGCCATTTAAATTTTTTAAAATTGTGTAAAGAAAACTACCAACTACTATTATTTAATAGTGACCAATGAATGGGAAGTATATTTCTGTTGGCTTTTCCATTTTAGTAATACTATTCAAAGCACCAGTGTCGAAGCTAGATTGAGGAGAGGGAGGGGAAGATCTTAAAAACGAACGGGCCCCCACTTGAGTGGGGCCATCAAGTAAGTGCTTTTTTATATTAAATATTACTCAAAATGCAGGGCACCCACACAGGGTCAAGCCTATTAGGCCTCAAAATGATGGAAAATTCCTCCATATTCCTGATATAATATAAGATAAGAATCGCCACTGCAAAAGTTAATATATAGGGGGTTACACAGTCAGGTAGAGTTGAGTCTTCGGATCTTGGAACAATAGCTCCCTCTCATCGGCCTGAATGAGAACACTGTACACTGTTATTTCTGGTGGGTGGGTCAGACTCGCGGCCGCATACAATAAGACCCCCGCCATTTTCCTTTTCTATAGCAGGCGGGACACGCCATTAATGTAACGGCCCCTTGAGGAACAGTGCCTGGATTGTGACAATGTTGTAGGAGCTTTTTTTTACAGCTCCGCACAGTGGAATAAGGATGCTCTCGCATCCTCTTAGGCAACCCCACGGGAGTCTTGTTTTGCTACCCTTTAGCCTAAGCGTTTCCTCCTAACATCGTTTCCAGCCGGGCGTCACTATCAGGCAGGGTAGCCCGGGTATATGGTATATAAATAATATGTCAGTTTTCAATGTTTCATTACATAAATAAAATAAAAACAAAATATATATTTTGTGGAATTAGTTGAACAGATTGGATCTAGCATAAATCTTTTAGTAATTTAAAAGATGATTTAATAAACAAAAACGATCTTATATCTATTGCGTTGCAAAAGCAAACTCTTACCTACACGAATGTTTTAGATTTTAATGGTTGTGTAGCGGAAATTCTCAATACTACTTTACACATTATTCCTTAATATCATGTGGCCTCGCCTCGCTCGGTTAAATAATTTTCTAAGAAAGGTTTTATGCCCGAAGGCATTTGGGGAATATTTTTGTAATTACGAAAATTAACGATCGGATAAAGACTACTTACCTAAAGAGTTATATTAGTTCTAAATGTAATTGCACATGGCGATAAAATAGAAAGTCTCTTTAGTCCTCCTACAGCCTAAACAAACCACAGCTCAAGTCCGTCGTTATAGTTTTGCAATCTATTTTTTTTTTTGCGTAAAAATAGTGTAGGCCTATTATGATGGGCTTGCAAGAAAGTCTTTGCGGTGTAACTCCTCAAATCGCTACGTTTAGACATTTAATTATACAATAAGTATATTTATTACGCCTTTAGTACGAAACATCAAATGACACAAATCTCTTACGTTAAAGGGTAAACCAAGCACTTGTGACAAAGTAAAAGGGATCATTTTTTAAAAAATAGACTTAAGTCATTGCATGAAATTTTTTAATTAACGTTTCCATGGGGCACCTCTGTTTCGCCGAACAATATGTTCGTTCCCTTAAGGATACGTGCCCTGCCCAGCCTGACTGTCGGACTATATGAAGTTCGTAACGGCTTTTGTCATCCATCTATGCCAGTGATGCTATAGCAGTGGAGAGATATGGCCCTAACCCCAACCTTTAAATATAGATAACATTTCCTATTAAGTTTCCTCTAAAGTTTTAGAACTAATAATGATATTCATTTGTTATTATTTGAAAAATTATAAAAAGAAATATTATAATACTTCTTGATATAGAACTATTGTTTTTTTTTTAGTTTTTTTTTGTTTGTTTTCCTTTCTGCTGTTATCTTAGGCTGTATTATTTTAATTGATTGCTTATAACAATATTTTGCTCACTGATCTATGGTTATTGGAAAAAAAAATTAAAAAATTACTTAATTTTTTTTTTAACTCATACTACTCATTGTTCTAATTTTTATCATCAAGTGTATGAAATGTTATTAAATACAATTTACGAATGGTCTATAGATAATAATAATACAATATATTTTGCACTAAAATTAAGCTAAGCATAATGCAATAATAAAATAGAAATAATAATAACAGTACAAAGATTCGGTTCGCTAAACCTTGCAGTTATCTTTGTGACTCTTAAAATTCCTATACATATATAAAGTGAACATATCTGTAAGAAGTTAGGCTGTTGTTCTGCAAAGCTGTGACATCATAAAAACATTATTTCAAATGGCAATTTAAAATGGATATAATTATAATTCGTTTCCGTTAAATAAACTTTAATGAATGACTTTCTTGGCAACTATAGAACTTTAAAAAAAAAGCTTTTTTGAAAATTTTTTGTTAATTATAATGCGTATAATAGAGTAAAGGCTACGTGTTAAAGAATAAGGAATAATCCCGTATGCTTACTTTACGTAATAGATCCAATAGCACCGTACGTATTTTGATTTTAATACTTACTTAGATGAATCCAATAACGTCTAAGTATTCCAGTTTATTTTGATCACATCAACTTTAATAAGGCCTTCCCAATAAAAGTACATTTATAGCTAAGCCACCAATTTAGTAATTACATTTTTTGTTATTAATATTTTTGAATAATGTCGAATTTTATTGGAAAAGAAAACACATTTAAACTGTATCCATAGACATAAATAAATATAGACTGGAAACAGGATCTTATTTTCATTTGGGAAGAGTCAAATATGTTTTACGTCCACATCTACGTTAGAAACAAATGGTGGCAAATGAGCTATAAATTCTAAGACGCACATTTCAGCATATCTATAACAATGATCTGTAGTTTTGAAAAGTACAAAACTGTATTAGTCCTAATATTTTGCCTTTATAGGCTACGCACCATATTAACAATTTCATAATGAAAGACATAGGAAAATATATATAGGCTTGTGATGTGGATCTATTTATTGTTGACATGGCTTCTTTATGTATGCCGGTCGTCTTATCGATTCAAATATTTAGAATTAGTTTTTAGTCAAAAAAGTAAAAGAAAATGAGCAGAGCGTGCTCTAATGATCGTAGAACGATAGACCAATGCGGCCAAGGGATAAATCCTAAAGTTTGAAAAATCATTTTGCATCAATAAATTGAATATTTTTACACAGTAAGTCAGTCAGTCTATCCGAGTCTATCATCTATCCTATCCGATCTCTAAACACTAACTAATGCCGACTTAGTTAAATTTTATATCTATCAATTATCTGTTTTAGATCTACACTAGATCTAGATTCTGTCTTAGATCTACACTAGTTCTAGATCTAGATATTGCTATATACAAATAAATAGATTATATCTAGATCTAGTAAGTAGTCTTTTTTTTTACTAGAGTCTTAGTCAGAGTCTAGCTAGATCTATAGTTTACATCGCCTAAAAAAGATGTTGATCGAATTTTGACAATGTCTGCAGTCTAGAACTAGACTTAGAAACTAGTTAAATTAATAGTTGGAAAGATAATCATTATGCCC
>JADKLZ010077289.1:0-12989 GCA_021533235.1 Biomphalaria straminea | reverse complement strand
TATATATATTTTTTTTTTTAATTTATTAACACTCGTTAAACAACAAAAAATCTTACATAGTACAGTTCAAGTCTTTTGAGGGTTTACATAACAAGAGATACGGAAGTCTTCAACAAATCAGGTTTTATTTTGAAGATAGATTTATCTGCAAATATGAAAGCCACAAGTGTATCTTCCTAATTGGTCAAATACCCCACTCTTTCTTAATTTTTCTGACTTAAATGAAAGCCTTATTGTTATTCTTAAATGCATATATATATATATATACTAGACAGATATTACCCGCTGCCCGCGGGTCTTAATTTGCGTAATGCTGATGTAGTCAGTGATATTGTGCATTAGAAACAAAGAAAATAATAATGTTTAAAGTAAAGCGAATGCGTGAATTCACGTTAAAAAAGAAATCATGAAATGGAGCTATAAATAGAAACTTGACCTTATTTTACGCGATAATAGGATAATAGCTGCAATCATGTAAAAATGCTTTAGAAAACAAATTTCAATGTTAATTTGATTAAAATATGAAATGAATGGACTATAATTAGTATGTTCATGTGTTAAAGCTTAAAACTATCTTTGCGAAGTGAAGTTCTATCATCTTTAGTTCTAGACATAGATCTAGGAATAGAGAGATTTGTAACCTTTCGGTAATGTCTAATGCAACTATGTTCAACAGGATTTTTATATTCGCAGATACAAAGAACGAATTTATGTAAAAATCCTTTTGAAACACAAATTCGAAGGTTAATTTTGTTAAATAATTAAATCATTAGACTGTATCTTGTATTTTCATGCGTCAAAGTAAAAATGTATAAGTGCAAAGTGTATTTCTTAAAATTAGATCTAGAATAATCTAGATCTAAATCCTTTCGATCTTTTTCTCATGTCAACATTTGTAAACAAAGCCTAGTTCCATAAAATAGTATAGCTGTAATAGACTTGGGCAACTTTATTTTTTTTAGGGTTTTAAGTTTATTTTAGGGCTACAATTCATACATACAGGTCTAAGTTAGTACCCAAGGAACATTTCTGTCAAGTTTTGTCAAGATCGGTGAAATGGTTTTCATTTCTATACGGGGACATACATACATACATACATACAGATATACATACTGTAACGAACTTCTCTAATCAGGCGTTCTGTAAACACTGCTTAGTAACAACAACACATCTAACTCAAGAACTCAACAAGAGCTTCATTAACAACAGTGGTGGTTTAATAACACGTACAACACCACAGCCAATACACACAATTGTCTACAGTCTACACTAACTTTAAATGCTTAAACACAATGGAACCTAACTAAAACAACAGTCTTAATATAGCGCGTACAGCTACATTTTTTAGGCCTGTTCATAACACCAGTCCACTCTGCTTCGTACTGGACTGCACTACATCTGTCTCTAACTGTAACAAAACACACACTTGTCCTTCCAAGCTCTAGAACACATGAGCACAGGTAAAGGTCACCAGGGCCAGCCGTTGACCTGTGACCCGCCTAAAGTCTGTGTTCCAGTGGGTCTCACTCATTAACCATTTTAGTTCGCCACTGGAGATGTAACAATACATACATACATACGCCTTTGTTTTCCTTTTATATATTAGATAACAATAATATTCTGCATACAAGTTTCACATTTTTATTACAACAATGCAATATGTTACGCGCTTAAACAGAAAAAAAAAGAGGTTGTTACTAGAGGACTAAGAAAAGTCAATGTACAGTCAATATACAGTCAATATACAATGTACAGTCATTCATTGTAAAGCCAATACATAGTCACGTTTTAGTTGTTTGCTTTGAACAAAGAGATAAACTAACCAACCTTTAATTGACAGTATTCTATTTTGTTCGTGAATAAACATTCACACTACCCAAATTCAAAATTTTCTAGAGTAGCTTTTTTTTTTCTCTATAGATTTAATGCTATGCTTTTTTTTTTTTTGTAACATTTTAGCGCCCCCGTAAGACGAAAAGCCGCTATTAGGTTTACGCAAAATGTCTGTTTGTCATACTCTGATCTCGAAATCTGGAAGAACAAGGTTACAAAGACAGTTTGTGTGGAAACACAAACTTAAAATCGGCCCCCGAAGTGGTCCACCCAGGCCAGGGGTTGGCAACCTGCGGCTCGGGAGCCGCATGCGGCTCTTTGAGTGTGAAGCTGCGGCTCTTTAGTTCTACACGCAAATATTATTAATTTTTATCGAAACATTTTTTTATGTAGTTCTGAATAGTTTAAAGAGGGTTAGGCACATTCTATCTCTCAGCTACTTGTCCACGCTTTTCACCACACCCATCCCCCAATACATGTGTCGTCTATGTTACCAGTCCATCAAACGCTCTCGAATGGACGCCATCGTCGTAGGTTTCAATTCGCTTTCGACGCAAGACTGCGTGTCTTGGCTGTGACGTAAATTTTGTTGTTTCAAGTAAATTAGTTACAAGCGATTATCTTCTCAATCTTATATGCAATCTACAAGTAATGCTAATCGGGCAAGCTTTGTGGTACCTCTAGAAATTGCACCATTTATAGATGGTGAGTATGTCAAAGACTGCTTTCTACGTATACCCGAAGAACTGTTTCGCGATTTCAAAAACAAACCAAAAATCTTCAAAAAAAAAAAGTTTCTCATTTAGTCAGTTATATGTCTTCTTATGGTCCAAAAGAATAGCTTTAAGGATTGCTACCTCGGAAAAACTGGATGGAATGATAATAATAATAATAATAATAATTTTATTTATAAAGCACTGTTAACAAACATTCCCTTCAGTTTGTCACTTCATTTTCAATGTCTAAAGCAGTATCGCAATAAAATCAGAGCTACTGTTGACACGAATTACTTAAGCACAGTTAAAAAAATCAAAGATATATTTTTTTGACATATCTGAGCAGTTCAAAACCAACAAAACCATATTACCATTCCAAGTAAATCATCTCAACACAAAGTTATGAAATCCACAATGATCCATTTGGGATTTGATTTGATACGGGAGTTTGTTTGTATCAGTACATATACTTAAATACATTCCAATGCAAGTTCAGCTGACGAGAGAATCATTGAAGACCATGAACATGTTTAAGTACTGTTTAGCAAAGTAAATCTAATGTGCAAGTGGCTCCTTTTGTTGAAACGATAAATGAAGGCTATTCAGTGGCGTAGCTAGGGTGGTGGGATGGAAGGTCCAAATTTGAAAATCTCACCGGACCCCCAATGAGGGTCCCCATTTGAGTGTCCGAAAATTGTTTCCCTTTAAATATTAAATATTAGGACCTTATATAATGCAGGCATGTCAAAGACGACGTTTGGGGGCGCATGCGGCCCACGATCACTTTGCATGTGGCCCGCTTGGCCACCTAAAAAATTATCAAAATAATGTTAAACTATTACGCTGGAAAATAAGAGTTTACAAGAGTTGAAAAAGAGTATTTGTTAAACTGAACAGTGAGTCTGCAGTGTAAGACTGCTACATTTTGTAAGGCCTTTGACAGGAATTTGAGATACATGAGAAGCTACTTGAGCTCTGTTCTATGCTTAACACCACAACAAGCGAGAATGTTTTTGAGAAATAACAGTAGTTGTTATTGCAGTATAATTTACCTTTGGTAAAACTAGCTAGTCTAAAAACGGATGGAGAACAACCGTGAAATAAAATTAGTTTTGATGCAATGCTACTTGCAAAAATAGAGACTGACGCTAATTTTAAATTTGTTCATTTTCAGTGCATCATTTCCAAGAAACATTCTGCGCAAAGCAATTACAGTTCTAACATGTCATAAGACCATTTTCAGTCGCTCTCAATTAAATTCGTGTCTGTGGTTTAAATCACGCAAATTTTTAATGTTTCTGGACACGAATTTGATTAGAAGTCCGCTGGCTCTCCTGGCATAAAGCATTGAAGAGATTTTGTGCACTTCATAAGGAAATTGTTTTGTTTCTGAACATGAAAGGTGAATATGTTGAACATTTTCAAACTGACGAATGGGTTCAGGATCTGGCATTTGCGGTTGATCTCATTGGTCACCTGCAAGACTTGAATTTGAAACTCCAAAGTAAAGACACAATTTTAGACAAGATTACAAAGAGAGTATGTGTGATACACAAACTCAGAGGCGGCCCCCGTCGGAGTCGGATCCCTGCCAGATCCGCTTTGATCTCTCAACGGACGGACAGACAGACAGACAGACGGACAGACAGGCCACACAAAACTAATATACATCTTCCGTGCTTTGATCTCTCAACGTTAGCCTTGTAAAGCCGATGTTCAAGGCAACTGCCACACCTCTTTTATGAGTTGATTACTTTACGAGTAAATACTGGTATGTTACTCGAATGTTGGAACAAAAAAAAATGTGAAGGCCTGTGCAGTATATTAGATTATTAATTGTCTTAAAGTAGGTTTCATTTATATTGCATACTAATTAGGTTTTTTCTCTTTAAATACTGTTTGCATAAAATATTTTTAAAAATTAGATTTTGAGCTTTTAGAAAAAAAAAAGTAGCCGTTGCATCAGAACTTTGAATGCTCTATATTATCGTGATGTCAGATTTTCATTTTCTCTTCTACTTTCTGAGCACTAAACGGGACGGACGGACGGACAGACAGACAGACAGACAGACAGACAGACAGACAGACAGACGGACAGACAGGCCACACAAAACTAATAGCGTCTTTTCCCCTTTCGGGGGCCGCTAATAAAAAAGACCTTAGGCAGACGATGGCTTTGTCCACATGTAGCATTTGGGCTTGTGTAGTCATAAACATTGTACTCACTCTTTATCTTCGGAATCGAAGACTTTGCCTTATTATTATTAAAACACAACTTTATGCTAACAAATCATTTGTACGCTTTTAATAATATTCATGAAGACCTATATCTTGTCCTTTTAGGCAACGCTCCAAGGTATGAAATTGAGTCATCTGTGTATGTATATGCAGTACCGGCTGTAGTAGTCGTATTGTGTACAGTGGTTTTAATCATTGTTGTCATTGTCAGGAAGAAAGGTACGCATAATTTAATGCTTGAAAATAAACGTTTTATTTTCTTACAAGATTTATAGATTAACGGTTAACTGCACAGGGCTATGTATTATACCTACAATGAAAAACGGAAACAAATAATTATCCGATCATTTTGTAAGTAACTCATTTTCAAACTGTAAGGGAAGTCGCTTTGAATCTTGGTAAATCGGTCTTTACTATCTTAAAAAGTAATGATCTTTAGAAATAATGCAGTCCCATCTTCGGAATTATAATAGAATATGCTATTAATTACATAACTATGCATTGAAGTAAATTTATGATTTTTCATTTTCGATTTAAACGTTTTTCTCGACAAGTTTGTGTAGTGTTAAGAGAAATCCATGTCCAGTCTATTTCTAATACATATATTATAGTGGCTCGGTAAAGCAGGAGGTGCCGGGTTCGAATTCTGGTGAAGACTGGGATTTTAATTTCGGGATCTTTAGACACCTCTGAGTCCAACCAGCTCTAATAAGTTCCTGATATTTGTTGAGTAAAAGTAAAGGCAGTTTGTCGTTGTCCCAGCCACATGATACCCTCATAAATCGTAAACAGATGACCTTTACATTATCTATAGACCACAAAATCTGAAAGGAAAACTTTACTTTGCTTACTTTATATAGGTCTGTGACAGTTTTTTCCTAGTTCTTTCCTAGTTCTTGGAGAATAATGTCTAGCAAGATGTAGCAAAATATAAATATCGTATCAAATCATAATATGTATATTTTGTTTATCTATTTTGCTTTTTAGCTAAAGCCAAGCCCAAAAAAGTTGAAACGTAAGTCGTTAAAGCGTTAAAGCCTAATATATATATATATAGATCACAGTTATACTGTATGACTAAATTGATCATTGTTTTTATTGCTGTTATATGCTAGTATTAACAGTGATATTATTTATGCGTAATATTGTAACAAGTTGTAATGCATTAACATTTTACATTTACATTTCTTTCATTACTAGACAACCAAATACATATACACAAGGCCAGAGAAACGATAACGGTAAGTGAATGGTAATTGCTAGTACAATCAAATAATCCATTAATTTTACTTAGTTAGTTGTTTTTTTTTTTTAAAGGCTTTTGTATATCACACCTTCATGGGCGCCCTCAGGATTTTTTCCAGGGGGTGCAAATTTCCGTCTACGGAGAATATTAAAGGAAGGAACTGGTTTCCCGCCCCCCCCCCCCTCCATATACGATAATAAGTGACTTGTAAATATTTGTTTTAAATAAAATAAAATATTTAACATTTCAAAAAACAATTTACTGGACGCGTTTTTAAGCTTATGCGTTCTGTCTATGCCTACCTACGGTCGATCTAACAGAAAATGTTAACAACGAATTGCAATTAACATTGTGATTGGGTTCTTATTTCTCAATCCATAGTGTCTCGTATTTTTTAATGTTTATATATATTTTTTTCTTGCTGCTGCCATTGCTACGTTGATTCAAATTGTCGTTTTGCCCAGTAAGATGGCATGTGATGGCATCCATTGCATATCTTTCCACCCACACATGTCAGCTCTGCAAGGGCCGTTATCTTCAGCTTCAATGATTAGGTCATATCCGACCATGTTTGACTCTGACGAGGAGTCAACAAAAAGCAAGCTATAGCATTCATACTCTCCCGACTACTGCAACGCATTGCTGGCAGGTATATCTGATGACAAAATTGTAAAGCTGCAGCGAATTAGGAATAACGCCGCACGAGTAGCCCATCGGAAAACAAGACTAGATTCTGCTTTTCTAAACGTGAAAAATCTAATTTTTTAAATCACTTATGCAGTTTTTTTCATAAAATACACCACTATTCACTATAACTAGTAACAAATACGGGAAGCTCTTTAGTAAGAGTGGTAATTATTTACCATATTTTTAACACATTTATGCATATGGTTTTAGACTTTTTGTAGAAAATTATTTTTTTTTTACATTTGTATCGATACGCTACTTAAGTGTTATCACACAGAACATTACACTTATCAAATATAATGTTTCCTTTTTTAGGAGAATAAAATCTATTTAATATGTAAATAAGTGGGACATAATTTAAAACTACATTTAATAAATAGGAATTCATATTATCATCCTTAAAACTATCGTCCCCTTATATTCACTTTGATATTGACCCTTACAAACAATTAAATCAATTACATATTCATTATAAGACATCAGTTAGGCCAGATTCACATTTAACTTCACATTAATATTCACATATTCTTTGGTCTGCTGGACCACACAAGATCTATCAACATCCTTTTTCCATTTTTCTCTGTCATTTTTCTTTGAAAGAATTTAACTATGATGTTCTTTCTGAAAATATTGATACCTGTCTCTTTACCTACCCGGGTGGACCACTTCGGGGACTGATAATGAGTTTGTTTTTTCTCACAAACTGTCTTTGTAACCTTGCTATATTTGTAATGTTATCACAGTGCCTTGAGCCTACCTTGCTCTATAAATTTAACTTTATTCTTATTAAGAGCTTTCTTGTATAGTCTGCAATCGTAAACTGGTGGACGTGTTAAACCTGCTATCTAGCACTAAAACCGACTTTATCTCCGCATAACATAAATACATTTACACATATCCTCATTCTTGTTCAAAGAAACTTTCACATTTATCGTATTGAAATAAAATCAGCAAGGATTTTTGTCTAGAATTTTGCAAATCAGAATCCAGGGAAGTGCAAGTGCACCACCTTGCACCCCCCTGCGGGCGCCCATGCACACCTTGCATACCATAGAATGCTCAACGTGGTCAGGTCCTATCCTTGTGTGGACATGTGGGGAGGGGATGTGTGAAAAGTAACTTATTTGTTAGGTTGTGTTTTTCAGAACGTGCACTGTATATTATAGAAATCTTGTAATGATGACATATTTTATCTTGCAGATTACGTCAATGTAGATAACCAAAATGGCGTCATGTATATGAATCTCAAAACGTCCAGGCCCAGATCCATGCGCCTGATGCCCAACGCTCCAGACTTGACAAAAGACTTGGATGAACGAATTTACCTGAACACATGTGAGTTGGAACAAGAGTCTTCATTCAATGGTCTAGGAGACGGTGATGACAGAGATCCGGTTAGTAATGTTATTTCAGATGTTCTGTTAATTCTGTATAAAATATTACAACAAAATGAGGCTGGAAGTAGCAATAATGAAATTTAATGATATAGAAATCAATTAGAGATGTTATAAAGTTTAAGACTTTTAGAAACAAGCAAAAAAAATATAAAAAAGTCTAGTTCAATGTGGCGTCCTCTTGGCATTGTTCTAGTTGATCGTGAAAAAGTTCAATAAAAAAATATTGCCAAAAATATATTTAACTTCTAACAAGTATCATATAAAATATTAAAGGGTTTTAAAATGAAATTGAAAGATATACTGATAAGACAATAAGGATTTTGACTATTATTATTATTAATTATTACTTTTGTTTACAGCTTTTTCCTGCTTTTATAAATGTCGGATTGTGATATTGTCCCATCTCTTTGTAGACATATAATTGAGCTATCTGGGAGGTTTCTTTTTCTTATCTTATAGATTACAGACATTACTTTAGAAAAAAATAACGCCCTATGCAGTTCATGGATTAATCTAGTCATGCATGTTACTCAATGACGTTATCGGGATGCCAAATCGAGTTTAATAAATGTGTGTAGTCCATTGCGAAAGAGAGAGAGAGATGGTGAGATTCCGAGGAAACATTGAGAGAGGAAGGTAGAGATAAGAAAGGAAAGGAAAAAGTGTTTTAGAAAAAAAGTGACAGTACTAGAAAGAGACTAAATTTATTTCAAATCAGAAATATTTAAGAGGAGGGGCAATGGCTGAGTTGTAAAGCGTTTTACTTTCGAACTGAGAACCCTGGGTTTGGATCTTGGTAAAGAATGGGATTTTTATTTCGGGATTTTTATGGCGCTACCCAGCTTTAACAGATTGCTGACAATAGTAGGAGCAAAGTAAAGGTGAAATGGCGTTGCGCTGGTCACACAACACTCTCGTTAACTGTGTGCCACAATAACAGATGACCTTTACATCATGTGTCCCATCATAGATCGCAAGAGGGAAACTATACTTACTTTTAAATATTTTGAAGAGATTGAAAAGAACAAAATTAAAATGTATGTATTTATATGCCTTTACATCTTTAACATAAAATTGTAATGTAGGCCTACTTCTATAATAAGAGATATTTCTATTTCTACTTCCAGTCAAGCGGCAGGTACATCTCAAATGAAGGTCTACTCTACGTCACACTATCTCACGCTAACAGTCTAAGAAGCGCCAACTCCTCGTCGTCATCGCGCCAAACTGATAATGTCATCTACGCTTCTCTGGACATGGAAAAATCTGGCAAAATTCCATTACTGCAGTTCAAACGTAGCAGACACAAACAGAAGAAAAAGTTTAGTGACAAGAAATCTACGTTAGGGGAAGATTTACATTAACATCGTCATGTCCTAGTCATGTAAACTAATAAAAATTGTCAAGATATTCGCCATTCCTAAAGCAAATCAGACTTCTATTAGAAAATTCAGATTCCGTATACCATAAATGTGCTTTATAATTTTATTTGCTTAATGCTATAATGCTGCTTAGAAAATTACAAACTATTCCGCAAAAGATGTCAGATGACCTTTAAAAAATTTCTATTACAAATGTAGCTAAACTGGAAACATTAATGAAGTTTGATTTGGTATGAAATGTAATGAATATGTCTACCTCTCAGTTGGTCGTTACAAAATTTAAAACAGAAGAAATTGACACGAAATGTTTCACAATATCAGTTTCACACTTACTCTAGAACGTCTGCTAGATTTACATTTCTGCTCTGATTTATTGTTGTACCGATTAAAATTATTATATATTTTTGTTACTCTATGATGAGAAGTAATTGTAATTGTAACCTTAAATGTCAGTATTATTAATATAAAAAAAAAAGTTTTTGTAAAAAAAATGGTTTTAACCTTTTCTCTGCCTTGGTTTTGTTCGTTTTTAGCGGCCCCCGTAAGGGGAAAAAGCCGCTATTAGGTTTGTGCAAAATGTCCGTCTGTCCGTCTGTCCGTCTGTCACACTCAGGGCGCCGAAACTAGAAGAGATACGAAAAATATTTTTTCACCATTAAATGCGGCTTGAAAAGTTTAGGTTCAACGGCTACTTTTAGTTTTCTAAAACCAAACCGTTTAATTTATAAAAATTATTTTGCAAGCGATTTTTTAATAATAAAACACCAATTGTGAAGCAATTACGTAAATCTAAGGGAGGAAATGTTACTATATGAAATGCTCTTGGCATGTAGATATCACGCACATTTTTTAAAATGACTTTCTGTCTGTCTGTCCGTCTGTCCGTCTGTCAGAATCAGAGCGCCAAAACTAGAAGAGATACGAAAAATATTATTTCACCATTAAATGCGGCTTGAAAAGTTTAGGTGCAACGGCTACTTTTAGTTTTCTAAACGCAAAACCGTTTAACTTATAAAATTAATTATGCAAGCGATTTTTTAATAACAAAACACCAATTCTAAAATAATTACGTAAATGTAAGGGAGGAAATGTTACTATAAGAAATACGTAAGGCATGTAGATATCACGCACATTTTTAAAAATGATTTTTTAGCAGCGGCTTTCGTGTACTAGCGTAAAGCCCGGAAATGACATGATTCTAAACTGATTTCTTATTTTTTTTTAAAAATCAGATTTTTTAAAATAAAATTGTTTAATACCCCCATTAGAATGTAAGTAGCATATTTTTGTGCGTTTCGTCTGTTGGTTGTTATGTCCGTCACGGTTAGAAAAATACACTAAAGTCTTTTGAAAATATATTTAACCTTTACTGTTATTTCAGAAATATTGCGATAGTTTAAGGATGGGAGCATACAGGAATTGAGCCAGGGACTTAGAAGGAACATCCAAAACATCTTGCGAATAGGCGGATCTGACAGGAATCCGACTCCGACGGGGGCCGCCTCTGAGTTTGTGTATTACACAAACTCTCTTTGTAATCTTGTTTTTTTTTTGTTTTAGTAGTTTAAGAATTCATTTTAGAACCAACAATCGTTCAATCCTAGCCAAAAGATTGTAGAAGGCTGCTTGAGAAGGTATCGAGTGTTGTATGGCGGTGAATGAATATGTTGTTAATAATGTAGAAATCTAGAATTTCTTGAAGTCTCATAAACTGGAGTTCGATACAAACCATACAACATATACTAAAGTCTATGAAGCACCCAATAAGACTTCATAAACTTGAAATAACTATCAACATACAATTATTGGGCTCAGTCCAAATGTCACCAGTCTCTAAATACTAAAAATCGTCTTGCTCCCAAAAACGCTAAGGTGATGTCCGTTAGAATCTATCCCATCATTCCCTCTTTTTCAATTCTATTTATAGTCACGTCGTTAAAATGAAATTATTGATAAAACTACTTTCCCTTTTAAACCTATAACACGTGCAAGACCACAGGATCAACGTTGATGTTCTGTGAATAACACAGGCCGTTCTTTTTGCGCAACAAAAAAGGAATAAAAGAAATGGTTTCCGATTATTGTAATATTCAAGGATCATTGAGAAATATAGCTCCATATTTTATACTAGACAGATATTACCCGCTGTCCGCGGGTCTTAACTTGCGTAATGCTGATGTAGTCAGTGATATTGTGCATTAGAAACAAAGAAAATAATAATGTTTAAAGTAAAGCGAATGCGCGAATTCATGTTAACCCATATCTTACTGTGTACACTGGCAGTGTACGTTTTTAAAAAAATTATAAGAAAAAAACTATTAAAGTTATTTCTATTTTTTCTTTTGTTTTCGTTTAAGAACATGTTTGTCTACATTTTTGTACTTCTGTTTACAGTTGCGTTTTATTATTTTATTGCGCTTGAAAGTGACAACATTGTAAAAAATTGAAAAAAAAATGAAACCAGTTCGGAAAATGTAAGTAATAACACTTTTTTATACATATTTTCAAATAAAAGTAGTTGATTTAGAAACATAAAGTATCCTAGTATTATAATTTATTATTAGATTTAACACTTGTAGCATGGTATTTTTAAATTTTAATTTTTCGTAACGTACACTCCCAGTGTACTTGGTAGAATATGCCACTGTAGGAATCAATTACTGATATATGAATCAAAATAGATCAACACTTCATTTATAATATAGATTTGTTTGTTTTAACCAATATTATAATTTATTATTGCTACAAATAATAAAAGCCCTTATTATTGCAAATTATAGAACTAATTATGATGATTATAAGGTTATTATATAACGTTATTATTTGAAAAAATATAAATAATAATATGATAATTCCTTTTCTATATTTTTGTTTGTTTTGTTTTACTTAATGCAGCTCTTCTATGCTCTAGTATTTTAACTTATTGCTTAGAATAATATGTCACATTAGCAAATTATAATCTTATTATATTATCTTATATTATAATAATAATTATTGATATTTATATTATTCTTTTTAGGATTTCAAGTAAATATAAACAGTTCACAATGTCAACATTACGAATCAAGATGAGAACCTGATTTCTGATAGTAAATAAATGAATGAAACAAAAAAAATGATTGAGATTCAGTGGCATTAGAATCATAGAATTTGTTATTAGGTCCTTATGTTATATCATAGCTTATTATGTCTACCTCTAAGACACCGTTATTTATTATGTATAATTATGTATAATTATTTTTACAATTTGTACACAATTTAGTATAGCTAATTTTCACAAAGGAATTGATTCTATAGACTTTATCAAGCTAACAGTCTTGAAATATGTGGAATGATGACTGCAACCCAATGAAAAGAATTTAAAAAAATGGAATTTATGATTATTACATAACTGTATACGCATATGAATACACAGTGGATGTTTGGTTCAAATGCACTTCAAATACTAAAATCTTTGCTTATGAACATGATCTTTGAATATCTCACTACT
>JADKLZ010077270.1:0-15084 GCA_021533235.1 Biomphalaria straminea | reverse complement strand
ACAGGTGAGTGAAATAGTAATGATCAAAATGAAGAATTCCTTCGAAATGTGGAAAACTAATAACGGAGAGAAAGAGTTAATCTAAATTAAATATAAGATGATAACATTAAAAAAAGGGAACCACATAGCTTATATTTTTATTCATTGCTAACCTTTTTTTTTACAACGATATACATAAAATCTCAAAAGCAGGGGCGGACTGGGTGTAAAAATCGGCCCGGGCATTTCTACACAATCAGGCCCATAAATTGCTTATCATACTTGTCTACAATATCATTCTGTTTAGTTTGGGGCATCGCTAACGGTATACATGCATACAGAAAGATCTATAGTTTTGATGGGAAGTAGGCCTATAGGCCTTATGTTGCTCTATAATGGCTAAGTGTGTATAGCCCCTACAAAGGATGACTCCTACTTGATCTAGTAAGTAACATTGTCTAAGCATGTAGGCTATTACATTAGTTCAGAAAATTGGTTAGATTACACTGTATAGAGATTTTTTAAACACGACACATAGATCTAGAGGGCAGTTTTATAAGAGAATATTTTAAAACCTTAAACATTTAATACATAGTGGCATCAATGTGGCCCTTCGGTGGCGCTATAGGCCCATTTGGGTACCGGCCCACCGGGCATTTGCCCGAATGCCCATATAGCCAGTCCGCCCTTGCTCAAAAGTGAGTTTGAGTTTTGACTTTAGGCACATCGGCACAATTTAGGCCATGTCGTGCCCGTAATCCTACAAGAATCACTCTCCTTTTACATAACAAGGGCTAAATTCTGGAACAAACGTCCAGTATTAACCCTTGCAATGTTTCGTAAGCTAACATAATGTCAAAATAAAATTGCTGAACCTAACCTTTCCGAATACATCCTGCCTTAGGTAAAAGGTCAACCTCTTGATTTTATTGCCGTTGCCTATGATATTCAAAACACCTTCATGAATAAGGTTGATCTAAACACAGACAAATATTGGCCGGATTAATAACGTACGTCAAACAAAAGAAGCAAAGTAAAAAAAAAAAAATAACGGGAAAGAACTGTTCATTTTCAGCGATAAAGTAAAATGCATTTGTACTATTGTATATTATAAAATTGATCAAGTACCAATAATGAAATATTTACTTGTCTAATCTTTTTATTGATTCATGTTTTATTAGGTGCAATAAATAACTGTACGTAGCTTCACCTTAATCTGAGAATACGAAGTGGGTGAATTCATATGAACGAAATTTGTAACAGACAGACAGACAGACAGAAAAAAGATTGAGTTGATAGAAGCCATGTAAAAATAGAGAGGAATCAAACCTGTAAATACAAGCCATAGAGAACCCTAGAATATGAAACAGAAAAAAAGTGAGGTAACTATAGACTATAACGGAGAGAAACAAAAAGTTTTATAAAGGGCAATACCTTGTGCGAAATATTTTTAAAAATTCTCAAGAAGCGCAGCCGCCCCCCCCCCTGGTGGGGGTGGGGTGGATATGACATCAAAAACCAGAGCAGAAAGGCTTTTGACGTAGCCATCGCTTCGGCATTAGTTACAGTTATGTAACACTTCATTGTATCACATGACTGTAACACGTGACTGTATCACATGCCTGTAACACATGCCTGTAACACATGAATGTAATACATGGCTGTAATACATGACTGTAACACATGACTGTAACACATGGTTGTAGCACATGACTGTAACACGTGACTGTAACACGTGACTGTAGCACATGACTGTAGCACAAGCCTGCAAAACATGACTGTATCACATGCCTGTAACACATGACTGTAACACAAGCCTGCAAAACATGACTGTATCACATGCCTGTAACACATGACTGTAACACATGGCTGTAGCACATGACTGTAACACATGACTGTAACACATGACTGTAACACATAGTTGTAATACATGACTGTAACACATGACTGTAACATATGACCGTAGCACATGACTGTAACACATGACTGTAACACATAACTGTAATATATGACAGTAACACATGACTGTAGCATATGACTGTAGCATATAACTCCATCACATAACTGTAACACATGACTGTAACACATGACTGTAGCATATGACTGCAGCACATGACTGTAGCACGTGACTCTAGCACATGACTGTAGCACATGCCTGTAACAAATGACTGTATCACATGCCTGTAACACATGCCTGTAACACATAACTGTAATAATGGCTGTAATACATGACTGTTACACATGACTGTAACACATCGCTGTAATAGATGACTGTAACATGTGACTGTAACATATGGCTGTAGATCATGACTGTAACCCGTGACATTCGGACAATATCAGGCCAATGTCCGGTGTCTCTCCGGTGCCGTGAATCTTGCACTCACATTCGTATGGTCTCGTAAAGTGTAAATAGCAGGGAAAAATATCTCTTTTCCGACCGACAACAAAAGTTTGACGTTAATGAATTTGGTAAATAAAGGTTAAAATATCTCTGAAAAATATTCTTCCATAGAAAACTTATCGTTACCACATAACAGAGGCATTCTAAGGAGATGGTGCAATGTGGTTTTCGTTCGCGCTCATATTTATTGTATAATTTAAGACAGAAATAGGGGTAGACCACCAGCTCGTCAGCAAGCTCAACAACAATAGCGGCTGTTTCCAAAAAAAAAAACAAATACATAATTGACTTACGCCTCCTGTGAGTTCTAAGCTTCCTTCTATTTGCTGATTATCTCCTAGGATGTTCAGGACTTCACAATGCTCTGCCGATACCTAACCAAGATAGAGAAGGTAGAGTTAGTTAAAGACTTTGTCCTGTAGAGTTGAAAGAAATAAAAAAAAATATTTCTATAGGAGCTTGAGAATATATGCGGCAACTATGTGGCACAAGAAAAAACGGCCACCCCCCACCTCCGTTACATAGATGTAATAAAACGTGACCTCAAATAAGTGAACATCAATACTGACCAGTGGGAAGACAAAGCTCTAGACCGCACCAGATGGCTATGAGACCTGGGTACCTGATGGACATCGAGAGGGCATGGGCCTCAGCTTTGGAAGAAAAGCGGACTACGCGGAAAATGGCCAGCTCCTCTACCACCGTATCGAAGACCACCTTTACCTGCAATACTTGTGGAAGGGAGTGTCCCTCCAAAATAGCCACACGCGGAAGTGTGCGAGATGACTCTTTGGGTATCTACGATTGAAGAGGCCAATGATGATGATAAGTGAGAATTTAATGTAACACTGCAGTACTTTGTTTTTCAAAATTATTTTAGACTCTTGTAAATCTAGGCGTATAGAAGTGTCTGTCCTGGAAAAGTCTAAGCACATCTGGTTTTTGTTAGGGAAGAAAGAGCATGTGTCGTTGTGCTGGCTACAGGATACTCTCGTCAACTCTCGGCTCAAAATAAACAACATATGACTTAAACATTATCTGCAGATAAATTGAAATGTTTAATAGTGATCTTTGACGGCGGTCCTAATCATTGCGGGGCCCTATGCGAAACTGATTGCGCGGGGCCTAGTCTGGGTGGGAATAAGGATAAAAAGTGAAAATTAAGATTTTGTATTAGAACAAAAAATCAACTTTGATTTCTATTCATTCTTTACTAGTGCTAAATTGCGATCAAATTAACTTTACTTTACGAACCTTGCAACCTATGGCATACTTATATGCTAGTGACTATACAAGTAAAATAAAGCATGAGAACTTTCGATTAAACAAAATAATTATTCGCCAACTATAATTAATTAGCTTTTTTTGATTCACGTGTTGTACCGTTCAATGAATGATTGTGAAACGTTTTTTAACTTGATCCAAGAATGGGAAATGGGAGCGAACAATAAATTCAAAAATGTTTTCCAGACAGACAGACAGACAGACAGAGTTGATATATTAAAGTTTTTAAAGTCACGTAAATTACCGAACCTCCAGAAATCCACAAAAGGAATGGACGGAAAATCGCTCTGGGCATGCGCAAGTAGAAAGAGAGGAAATATACACTTAATAACAGAGGCAGGAAGAGATTAAAAACAGCGTGAAGTACTTACTGGGCTGAAGCTGCGTATTGAGCTGCGTCTTGAGCTGCTTGTTGAGCTGCTTCTGGAACTGCTCTTGGAATGAGTTCCGGAAAGAATACTGTCCACATTACCCATGGCAGTTTCATAGCATCTGAAAACAAAGAAGACGAATTGTTGATGCTTAACACAATGTTAAGTTTTTTTTTGTTTTTTTTTTACAAAGCTTATATCAACTCCACCCGTCTGTTTATAAAGCCCTTCATACCATGCGATCTACTGGAGCAGACGATGTTAAGTTCATGTGTTTCTTTGGCTAATGGTTAATGATCACCGAACAGTTTGTTATGTGGCCAGCACATCGACCAACTGCCTTTACTTTCCCCAACTAAAGTCAGGTACCCATTAGAGTTGGGTGGACTCAGGGGCTCTTAAAAATTTATAATTTGAAATCCCAGTCTTCACCAAAATTCGAACCCAGGACCTCAGATCTGTTTTACCCGTATGTCTGGTAAAAGTTTGTACATGTTATTTCTCCCACACCCAGTCTCTGATCCAACTAAAATTTTGACAACACAAGAATTAATTTTAAAAATTCACTAATCAGTTAATTAACGATTGGAGTGTGTCTCCATCAGTTAATTAACAATTGGAGTGTCTCTCCAAAATAGGGCTCCACAGCCACACGAGGAAGTGTGCGAGATGAACCATAATCGTTCTACGACTGAAGGAGGCCAATGAATGAACTATTGGAAAAAAAATTTGTTCTGTTAATTGGTATCTCGAACAAGGGAAAGAAATTGGTATTGATTGAAGTGGAGGTATAAGCTGAATTATTCTCCTTTTTAGATCGTAGTAATTAAAAAAAAACAGAAATGGAAAAAGTGGTTTGAGTGCTGAGACAAGTCCCAAAAAGCCCCTTGGAGTCTAAGAGCGCATGAGGCGTCATGACCGCACTTCCCCGTGGTGGAGGCTGTTCAGGCCTGAGCAAGCTTTTATACCACAGTGCAGGACAGACCACTGTCCTGTTGGCTCCTATTTCTCACGGATATAAAAAAAAATTCGATTCACGGTTCCTCCTCTGCGGGAGGAAGAGGAAACCGTGCCTCATATTCTGTTTGACTGCCCCAGACTTGCTGATCTCCGTCTCGACAGGGCTGGAAAACCAAAACTTCTCGACCTGTATGGTGACATGTACGCACTATGCAAGACAGCAGGGTTTCTGTCCAGGGCTTTTGCAAGAGAGGATTTAAACCTCTCAAGCCCTTATTCAAATTGAGTTTGATGTTGATGGTGTTAGGTCGTAGTCGTCGGCTAAAAAAGAACTCTGTATAACTGGGCGTTAATAGCGTAATAGGTGCATTAGTTGCTGTTCCGTGTATATCTAGAGGTTCTCATACACTAGATCTAGCGCCTTTAGAAATAGTGATTGTAGAAATATTAAGGTTTGTGGCCTAGACAATCTAGTTTCTGCAAACACAAAATCATGCTGTTAAGCTGCTAAATAACATACAGGTCTAGATCTACATCTGACATCATAAGAAAGGATGTGGACCATAAGACAAAATAGAGCTTGCGCTATATTGATATAAGTTTCTAAATTTAGATCAAGTTCCTAAGAACAGACACATGTGCCTCATGTGAATCTACATACATGATACTGCACTGAGCCTTAACTGTCTCAAAATAATGTCTAAATTCTAGATCTAAATCTTATTCTAATATATAGAAATACTTTTACCAATTGACTATGACGAAATTATCCAAACTGTTAAAGATGTTTAAGGTGGATGTCCATATTTCTATATTTATTGTCTGCATCCGACGCACCTTAGAAACTCAACAAATATGTTTAAGATGATACCTCATATTTCTGCAAATAATACTGTAATTGGAAATTCCCGAAACTTTTTCTTTTAAATTTAAAAAAAAATAGCTTTCGTTGTTCGTCTCTTTTCGACTTCTCTGTTATATAATTCTTCCATCGTGGTTCGATGATGACCACTTTGTCATTCAGGGTGCTGAGGGCTTTGCACTGGTGTTTTATGCCTCCTCATGTGAATGGTGAGACCTATGCGAGCCCGGAATGCTTGGACGCACACTGGGCAGGTTATTCCATCTGGAGATTATTAGCCTTGCTTTTCTTCTCTGACGCTTTGCTTCTGCCAGGATTGTTCTCTTTTTCTCAGCAACGTGTGCTCCAGTTTTCACAGAGCGACTCCATGATGCTCTGACATGTGCCTCTGCCTCTGTCAAAGAAAATTGTCACACAAAGCTTCTCTGAAGGCGTTCGGCATTGGCTTAAGAAATTAATTAATAAAAGGCACTAATCCTTTTTTTCTTTGTATTTCTATCTAAAGAAAGATGCTAGTGGTGTAGTCGTGTTTAAAAAAACTCATGGGGATATGAATAACATTTACTTTGTCCAAATTAGATATAAGCGGTGATTCTTTAGTTGCAGTGTTAATTAATTTATAGGGCACCCAGATAGTTTTACTGTTGTAGCACTTAAAAGTACTAAAAATAGAGCTTAGTATTCTATTCCAGACATGAAAGATTAGTGTAGTATTTCGCATGACTCTACAGAGTCGGTTGCGACCTACATATTTTAACCCTTTTGATGCAGACAAAGCCGTTGTTCGCATAAGTAAATACGTTCTTCATTTCAGAGGTTGTGATCTTATAGGGCAGATGATGTAAAGATTTTTTGTTTTTCTGTTTCTGTGGCCTACGGTTAACGAGGGTGTCATGTAGCCAGCACAACGACCAATCACCTTTACTTTTCCCCAACAAATTTCAGGAAACCAGGTCTCATAGCAATCCATTAGAGCAGGGTGGTCTGACCTTCAACATAACAGCTTGTAAGCAGTGTAGACCAATAGCTTGTCTAAAATTAGTACAGACCAATGACGTGGCAAGGAGCTAGTGGTCTAAACTGCCCACAGGTGATGACGTTGCAGGTCAGTGTTCAGGCATTCTGTAAAGATTGGTGGGCCGAAATAAGAAGCCGTGTGTGACAACAAAACTGAAGGTTGTAATAAAACAACAAATACTAATATACCAATAACATGGTGTCACCACCTCAAAGCTGGTGCCATGGAGTGGATACCCCATTTACTATGTTGTGAACCGAATTCACTACCATGTTGTCAAAAAGTAAATACTTTTAAGCATGTGTGAACAGTCTGTTGAGTGAGATACTTTGAAGCAGTCACTAAAAAGTAGTTGGTATAAGCAGTTGATAGAATTAAGTTGTTAAGTTATTTGTAAAAGACTAGAGTGAAGTTAAGTGTAAGCCTGCTAGTGTAAGCAGCCACTATTAAGTTATTTATTATACAGTATTTTGTGAAACGTTCTATGATGGATATCTATTAATCATTCTGGAATTGTGTGTATCATTTTCTACAAGTGGTATTATTTGTACATATTAAAGTATTATATGTGTCTGCTACATAAGGAGTCATTTTCCTCATTTACAAGTGAAGTGTGAACGTGTAGACTATATAGAGCATTGATCCTGACAAGCCTACAATAAACAAGTTTATAGATGAACCCGCATGTCACCACCACGCCTACAGTTAACGTATTACTACAGTAACATTCACACAATATAACCCAATGGTGACATTTATGGTGTCAGAAGTGTTTCTGCCATAAAGGACTTATTTTCAATATTTCTTCAGGTGAAATTCACGTAATATTTGTATCTGACATTTAGTGGTATCAGAAGTTATCGGATTTATCAGCATTAGATGAATAAGTCAAGAAATGTGTATTGCCGACAAGTATTTTAATGGTATTATTTAAAGGATAATTTTGATTTGGAGTTGTCATGCATCATAACAAATGATGGGGATGCATACCATGATGTATTGTGCCGAATAGGAAAGGCAGGGTGCATTTTTCAAAGGCTGCAGCCTATTTGGACAAGCCAAGCCATTGGACTCGAGACAAAAATGCACCTTCTCAACACAATTGTCATTCCAACTGCAGCATATGCATGTGAGACATGGAAATCATCTGTCAAAATTGAGAAGAGACTAAATGTGGCTCAACAAAAATGGCTGAGACGGATTATTAGAGTGAGTTACACAGATCGGGTCTCAAACAAGGAAATCCTATGCCGAACTGGCTGTCGGACACTCAGTGAGGTTGTGACAGAACGTCGCATGAGGTTTGCGGGACATGTCCTAGGACAAAATGAACTACGCATACCAATTGCGATGACATGGAGGCCAATACGAGGAAAACGCAAGCAGGGACGTCCTTGTATAACTTGGCGTCATACCTTCATGGAGGACCTCAGAACAGTGGACACCAGATGGGAGGAGGCTTCAGACATTGCCAATGACAGATCTTTATGGAGACAGCTTGCCGCGCAATGCGCCGAACGGCGCGGGAGGACCTAAGTCTAATGTCTAAGTAAGTTGTCAAGTAAACGCGCAGGAAAAAGTAACTCTAAAATATTTTTTACAATCGTTAACTAGATCCAGAAAACTGGAAAACTTTATTCGACAAAATTAGACTACAGTAAACAGTACATGAGACCAGCACGTCTCCCACATAAAACGGATGCCGTAATAACAACACACACGCACTGGACATGAAACACACACACACACACAAGGCCATGACCTTCCGTCACGCTGGACGCACGCAGAAAGCGAACAACTCAGTTACACTACAAGGGTCTAACAAAAAGTGTTTATGTATGTATCGGAGACAAAGAGTGCAATACAGAAATCAAGTCAGGCGTCTTAAACGATATATATGTATATGTTGTATATATGTATATGTTGTATATATGTATATGTTGTATATATTGTTATGACTCTACGTTGCGCACCTTCTTTAGTGAGAGACTGTGCACCATGAGACACAGGAAAGAGACACAAAAGGAGAGCGGAAGTAACATGGCCGATGTATAGAGATAAAAGCAAGGACGCTTGTGAAACTTGTGATATACAGAGTGTGGTTCTAGATTTAGTTTTATTATTTTTTTATTAAACATCCTATTTTATTATTTTATATTCCTTTCTTTTAGGATGCCACTTCTGACACCAAATTGTAATAACTTAAGAATTAGAAAATCGTTAGAGCCGAAGAGCAGCTACCGAGATTTGTGTCCACCCAAGATCCAGAGTTTATAAGCTGCATATAGCAGGTGCGTAGCTGTGACAAGTAGGTCAAAAATGGTGGCCGTTTAGGTGTCTAGGGGGTTTAGATAATTTGAGGACCTCGACTTGCACATAAACTAACAGGCACAGCGTTATAAATGCAGGCAACACATACTTTTTGTGTAAAACATATGTACAGTTTAATAATAAGAATGAAAATAAGAAAGAGGTAAAATGCTGTACAGTGTTAGGGCGGGGCCTAAATATTTACATAAATGGGACTATCATCATAAGATCTGAGGACCAAGTGGTCTGAGTGTCATTAGGCTGGTTGCTTAGCTTTAAGTCCTATGCTGCTCTGACGAGACTGGTGTGACTGATGCTGAGTTGTCTGTGGGTGGGCAGGCGTGATCAATCCTAGCGCACGGGACAGTCCAACTATACGTAGCTGCAGGGACGGGTCTCTAGCTGCGATTGTTGATCGGACTCTTCTTATGTGTGGTAGGTAAGGCTGGTATCCTCAGATCTGGTGTCAGCAGACTGGTAACAGCGTTACGAAGTTAGGGCTTCTAGTAGAGGTAGCCTGTAATAAAAGCTGCAACGAGATGCGTAGATCGACTTAGCCAAAATGATGACACTGGGAGGTAGACGCCTTTCCGTGAAGGACATCTTCAGAATGTTTAAATGGAAACCATAATATAGTTTCACAATAGTAAGGGAATTTGATCAATTAAATATTACATCTCATCAGGGGAGACAATAATATACTTAATAAAATAGTGAAGTCTCAAAAAGGGGGACAACAGATAGTAATGTAATAATGATGCGAAGAAACTATAACTTAGTTTCATAAACATCAAGGGAGCTAACCCATGAATATCGCATTCTATAAGGGGTGACTACAATATATGGAGGGTCTCCTAAAGGAGGATAAATAGTGAACAGTGATGTATGCCGGCCAAGGTGAGATCATCACGAGTAGCTAAGATAACAAGATGAAAGGGGAAGGGGGGGATGGCTGACGGTCAGTGACCAGGTGGCTATTGTCTACATCTGGCCGTGTGGCCTGAACAATAGGGTACGGTTGAATGGGGACAGTGCCCGTTCAAGGAACATAATCTCTAGAAGTTAAAATCCAATACAAGGGGAAATAATTCAAGTCTATCCTGAGCGCAGGGTCAGCGCGCCATTTAAAATCAAGGCGATCAACCGAGATAAGATAATGACAGGATAAGATAAATAAGATAATGTATACATGGTTTACCTAAGTAATGAGTCTGGCCAACAGGCCGATAAAATAGAATATATAAACAGTTACTTCATTCCTTGTCACGGAATGAGTATAAATATATACTTGGTAATCTATATATTATTTCTCAAAGGAAATAGGTCAGACGGGCAACATGCAACAACAACAAGTAAATAGGGAAGATCCCATGGCGCACGCACCACGGTGTGAATGGACCCAATCCGCACTATTTCATTCACAAAATAGCATAGCATGCGGCGCAACGCTATTTTGTGAATGAATGTGGTGTAGCCTATATAATTCTCTTCTTCTTTTAATATTATGACAAAGTAAAATAAGTATTTTAAGATTATTGTGTCGTATGACTATTGAAACTAAAACAACAATACACAGATAGAGTCTACTCTCAGGTTTGACTTTAGAAATACTTTAATTAATATCACAAATTACGCATATTCGTTCATCAGACATGAATACGAAAGGTAACTAATCTCTCTATTCCTAGATCTAGATCTAAAACTCGAATTCAACTCTAAGATTATAGAACTTCTCTTCGCAGAGATAGTTTTATGCTTTAGCACATGAACATACTAATTATAGTCCGTTTAATCAAATTAACATTCAAATTTGTTTTTCTAAAGCATTGTTACATGAGTGCATCTATATTCTTAATATCGCGTAAATTAAGGTCAATTAGCCATTTTGTTAGCTCCATTCATAGTATTTTTCATTCATGAATTCACGCTATCGCTTTACTTATAACAAGCAAATGGGAAGATCCCATGGCGCATCATGGTGTGAATGGAAAATATATTTTCATGCACAAAATAGCATAGCATATTTTTTTTTACTTTAAAAAGATTTTAATAATGTCCGGAAATTTCCAGTACTTTTTCGACCGGCGGCATAGCATTTAATAACATTTCAGGAGATTTCCAGGTGGCTCCTGGTAAATCAAGAGGACGCGGGAAATCTGTTATGTTTTATAAAATGGTTCAATTTCATAATTTATACACCTAAAAATTAGCACGGGTCCAAAGAAAGTTCGGGACCCACTGTGGTCGCATATGTTGTAGTATTTTTTATTCATGAATTCTCTTATAACAAGTAAATGGGAAGATCCCATGGCGCAGCATGGTGTGAATGAAAATGGTGTATCCGAATCCGCACTATTTTCATTCACAGAATAGCATAGTCATAAATAAATATAGACTGGAAAAAGGAATTAACTTCATGTAAATTGATTGAACAATTTATACACCTAAAAAATTAGCACGGGTCCAATGAAAGTGCGGGACCCACTGGGGTCGCATATGTTGCAGTGCCTAAGGCCTGCCCTGAAAAATAGCGGCGTATG
The DNA here is from genome assembly GCA_021533235.1 of Biomphalaria straminea. Taxonomy (NCBI): domain Eukaryota; kingdom Metazoa; phylum Mollusca; class Gastropoda; family Planorbidae; genus Biomphalaria; species Biomphalaria straminea. The sequence continues at coordinate 3,359 of JADKLZ010077270.1, read as the reverse complement.
CTATGCCGCCGGTCGACTAGTAATACATATTACATAAATATCATGATAGTTCCCGGTCAAGGAATTTATCAATAATAATAGTGAGCTCGTGGCGAGCGGTAAATTAATAGTAGCTAAAGAGCTAAATACATGTGGCAAGAATTGTTATAAATTCTAGTCCAGATAAAATGGATGACTTTGACTATTTTGTCGTACAAGTCATGATAATAAAATGTAATACATAAAGTGAACTACTTACATACTCCAAGATAAGAATTACACAAATATGTACACAAATATAATGCACTAAATAAATCTACAAATATATAAATACCCTTAGTAAGAGGTTACTAAAACACTTTTATAAAAGCACGTACCACCAATCCAATGTAATGAAAAGATATGAAATTGATATAGCAAATGAATAAGCAAGCTCAGGCAGCAATATGTCTTCGCTCTCTGCTCTCCAGAATGAGAATGACAAGAAATAGGAAATTATATTTCTCCTACACGCGTGGGCAAGGAGGTGGGGCCAAAGGAGAAAGACATACTTTCAAATGTGACAGACTGCCTGATTCGTCTAGACAAAGGATTTCCGATTGACCTCGTGTATCGATAAGATAAGCAAACACGGGCCGCCTCGTGTCTAGACTGCCCGTCCTTAGGCAAGCAGACCTTGCCGCGCGTTTCATGTATGGACATAGGGATGGGCCCTTATCGAATGACCACGAGACGATTTGTATCCCAATATGGTCGGGCGATAGAAACTATTTTGGCGACAAGGATTAGCTGCGCGAGAATGTCCTTGTTGTCGATTTGAAGAGGGTCCATTTGAATTGACCCGTCCCCCGAAAGGGGGGGGGTGCGGCAGGATGTTAGGTCAAGATATTTAGAGCTGTGTTTATTCTTGTCGATAAAGAATGTGCTAGACGTGTGTGTCAGATTAAGAAATTACATCGTGACACGGATGCCTAGAGAAAAAGGGGGTGGTGGTAATAGTTTTAGATAGCCATAAGGGCTAAGCTGAGATGATAACATAAGATAGCGAAAATAAATTGGTTAAATGCCTAGACCGAGTGATACCTTAAGTGGGCGAAATTTATTTTCGTCACAGTAGCTAAGAAGTTTTCATCATTTGGCGACCCGTTTCAAGTGGGGGCCCGGGGGGAATTTCTAATTCTCCCAACCCAACCCGCACCCTAGCTACGCCACTGGAATAGAAGAACTGTAAAAAAATAATTGAGCCAAGTACAAAAGAAAACATAAGGTAAACATCCACACAAAGATATAGAGGAACTGAGAAAAATAGATAGACGTATGGAGTGTAAAGAGATAGGTAGACAATGAGATATATGGATTGTAATGTTCATTGATCAATGGAAGATTATCTAAAGGTCTTTAATTAGCATTACTTTACGATAGTTGATATTGATATAGTTAAAAAAGACATTAAAAATACATTCATAAATTAAAAAACTTTTTAGTCTAAAGAGAGTAAGGATTTATTGATAGTTATAATTAACAAACATGACAGTGCTAGATATAATGTAATGATGAATAAAAGATATAGACGTATATAGAAATGTATGAATTATAAATTTTCCGCAGAACACACTAAAAAGAAACAACTATAAATAAATTAACCAAATACACAACACAGAGCATATATCTAAATCTAATAATTTATTTATTAATCTTTCTATTTATTTATCTACTCTCACACACTCTCTCTCTCTCTCTCCCTCTCTCTTTCACACACACACACACTCTCTTCAACAAATCGACTCATGCTCCCCCCAAGTTTCCATAGCCTATATGTTTAAATCTCTAATGTGGTTTACGTTGCCTTCTATTCTTAGTAACTCTTTCTATTAGATGTAAGATTTTCGACGAGAAACTAGTTGATATATAGCAAAACTTACATCAGATTAAAAGGCGAATACATTGATTTAAAAATTGTTTGGGTATAACTATAGCGTTTAGACCAATAACAAGAATGCAGTATAAATATTATTGTCACAATTAAAGAGAAATACAATTTAATAATGCGACGATTATAATATAACATAGTGGACTCAAAATATTAATTTGTTTACCATATACAAATTCATATTTTTAAAAACCCTTACACTGTTTTGTTATTTAGATAATTAGATGTTAAATAGACGAAACACAATTTCAGGAAGTTGTTTTTTTTTTTTGTAAAGATGAAATGTTAATTTAAAAAAAAAATCAAACAAAGTGCTGTTACATGCTGAAATAAATATTAGCTCTGATATAGGAACATATAAATTATTGATTTTCAATATTCGGCTTCTTCGTCTTGAGGTATGTGTTTCGAACTGTCATCACGATTGGCCCGAGGTTGAAACCTTTCACTCCTCCATTCTTCTCCACCCTCATGCTCTAATCTATTCCTGCGCTTTACTGAATACACTCTTTAAGTCATTAAGGCCATTCCTAAGCAATGTAAGTTTTGATGACATAGTCAATGTTAGCCTTGCACACTGGGCAACATTGGACCTTGTTGTAACATTCCATGCACGTGACTAGATGACCACAAGGCACGAACGTGGCGCAAGTCTCGTTGTCCATGCAGATTTTGCAAAGACGCTGTTCTCGTATGTCCTTGATCTCGTCCAAGACGTCCTGACAGTAGCTGACCGGAAAGGCGACGTACTCCTGGTCAGTAAGGCGATGTCCCTGGCTGATAGCCTTCTTCACCTCTTCGTTTTGTTCGCTAGTAAGCTGGACGCCGGGCGTTGTGGTCCGGTCGATGAGATACTGGACTCCGTCGATGCTCAGCTTGGATGCGGCGGGCGTGTGGCCTCGTTTACATTGACAGATGCTCGTGTCCAGAATGTGTGGTGAGTCTGTATTGATGGAATTTGTTTGACCAGCTAAAGGTGTTAGTGTGTAACTAGCTTGGAGTTTGTCACCCGTGAACCCGATATCACGAAGGACATTGACCACGTCGTCATCGTCTATGTCGTTGAGTGTAAATTTGTCTAACGTAAACATCTGTAAGCAGACCCAAAAAAAAAAAAAACATAATTTATTACTTATAAAGAAAAAGCCAGATATGAACGGACGTACGAAGAGACCATATACTACTAAAATGGATAGAATTTAGATCTGTCAAAAATGGCAAATGTTTCCTTTACTTTTTTTGCCACGCAAATAAAAGTCAATGTGAAGATGGATTTACCCATTTAGCCGACTTATTCATATCGAATACAAAACAATGTCAGAACGGGTTTACACGATTTGTTGAAAAAAAAGTTTTGTTCTTTAATGGAGATAAATTTAGTTATTTTTATTTATTTGTAAGGCCCCCCCCCCTCCCCTCTTTCTCCGGTTTGGGTGCTAAATTAAACATT
>JADKLZ010077248.1:0-12696 GCA_021533235.1 Biomphalaria straminea | reverse complement strand
GGAAAAACTGGCGTAACCGGTGTACAGAATAAAGAAAGCGCTGTTTATATATATTTGTTTTCTATAAGGTATAGGATAGATTTGGGTACATGGTGGCTGAGTGGTGAAGCGCTCGGCATCCAAACCTGGGGTCCTGGGTTCAAATCTCGATGACGACTGGGGTATGTGACTTTGGTTGGGGAAAGTAAAGGCGGTTGGTCGTTGTGCTGGCCACATGACACCTTGTTCGTTAACCGTTGGTCAAAGAAACGAATAACCTTAACATGATCTGTCCCATAAATCTCAAGGTCCTCCCTTTTGTCCTCCTTTATAAAGATTTGTCCTCTTTTTGTCACCCTTTAAAAGGGCATGTCCTTCTTTATAAATATTTGTCCTCTTTTTGTCACCCTTTAAAAGGGCATGTCCTCCTTTTTGTTCTCTGCTATAAGAGCCTATCCTCTTTTCTGTCATCCTATGTAAAGGTTTGTAGTCCTTTTTTTGTCCTCCTTTATAAGGAATAGTCAGCCTTTTTTAAAAGAACATGTCCTCTTTTTGTCCCCCACCCTCTGGATTGTATATGTCTTGTAAGCCTACACTTGGGAAGACGCCAATAATCTTAGAAGTAGTGCACTATTCATGTTTTCACTTCTGTATTAGAATCAAGATTAACTTAATGGACCTCATTCACCAAACGTAAACAAACATCATTTTCTCTATACGTTCTATACAAATTACGCAATATGTAGGGTTGTCACGTGATACGTAATTTTCATTATTTTATAAATCTTTTGAAGTGGCTAAATTTATTTATTTACAATTGGTGAATGATGCCCATTAATAATAGCACTAATTAATAGAACAATCTTGAATACCGTTAAGAGTGTATTTAAAGTATTAGAACACAGTAAGTCTTCAAAATATAGTTGGTTAGACAGAGATTACTTTCTTTTCAAAATCGATTAAAAAATAACTTCTGAATTTTACAGCGAAGCTTACTCACCTTATCTTTTCATTGCATCCAACTATGATCCAACCTGACCAGAGCTCTTAATCACCGCACTTCAGTGGTTTCGGTTTGTGAAGGTCAGTCAACGAAAAAAAAGTTCTCACTCTTTTGTAATCCCCGTGGCGCCTGGCACTGCGCGCTTTGCGCGCCGGAGGAGGAGTCCCAATCAGTGGTGTCGTCACAGTTGCTTTCACCTGGTGCGGTAAGTTAATGATGCCACCTTCTCCCAATGAACCAAATACATTCAAAAGCATTAAGACCTGTTCAAAACTTTTAAGATTAATGTGTTCTTTTAGCTGTCTTGTTTATGTTTGTAACGCTATCTTGGTGCATTGAGCCTACTTTTTCTTCTTCTAGCCAGTTTTTTTGCTGCTGAGCTGTCAGCAGGCTATGGCAAGGTAAAAAAGTGTGCTGTTTTCTTCCGTTGTTCAGCGCTGCCATACAGGGTGTTGGTTATGTTGGGCTGTAGTGGAAGAAGGGTCTGCCTAAGGTGGACGGGGCATTCAAAAAGGATACGGTTAGCGGTTTCATAAGGGTGAGGGCAGTATCTACAAAGGGGGAGTTGTGTGGAATTTATTTTATTGAGATGATAATTTAACAGAGGTGTGTGTCCTGTCCTTAGTTAGAAAATTGTAGATTGTTTTTTTTTTTTTTGCGGGGGAGGAAGTTAATACTGTTCTGTTTGTTAGGCGTAATCATTTCTTTGAGTTACATTATGTTCTTTAACAGCGCTTTATATATTAAATTATTATTATTATTATTTAAAAAAAAAGTGTTTACTTTACTTTTCAAAGAGAAAGAATACATTTGATATGTATTTGATCTAAATGCATTTGAAACCAATATTTAACAAGCAGTGTTTAGTCTTACACACAAACGCGCACCACAGTGAAAATATATTACAGTTGTCACAAGGTCAATTCAATGTTGAATGATGTAATGTCCTTGTGATGCCGGGGATTTAAATCTTTTAAATAATGGAATTAATGTCGAACTAGAATTCACTGTAAAAGATTCTTTGTAGAAAACGAAACTCCGGAACTTTATTTGAATAAAACGTAAGTACAGCTTATGTACAATAGTAGATCAACAAGATGAAATAATTGCATAACATAGGCTTCTTTCTTAATAAAACTTAGAGATGTTAGAATACACAACCTCTCAGTAAGACTTTTACGCACAGACTGAAATTCTCACGCAATTACAGTCTCTGGGCGGAAGTTGTCATGTGACTGATGCAACTTCTAGCCTCGCTGGCGTTCAATCAACCAATAGATTTTAATTTCTACCAAGACAAAGAAAAGCTAAAAATAACTCTCGTGTAATCAACCCAGAATGGCATATGTGACAACAGTAAACTAAAGAGAGTTTAAAGTCTTTGTTGAGAAATTGAACCTCTATGAAACCATCCATTGGATGATCATTCAATAACATCAGTTAGTCTAGGCCCAAACTGAATCATATCTTTATAAAAATCTGTTCATTGAATAGATATGGATATTAACAGTGTAGTGTTTGTTGTGTTTATATATCACCTTATCCTGAAGTATTATTGTGATTATATACTACTCAAAATTGGTAACACTTTCGACACCCGCCTTTCTCTTCTTTTTGTATTGACGAAGATAGGGTTTGTAGTTTATATTCATGATGAAAATTTTGAAATCTGCCTTTTTATCTGCACGAGTGTAATACTTCTTGGGCAAATTCTAAGTATGCAGTTTCTTGTTTTTTTTTTCTTTTTTTTTTAAACTTAGTAGGCCTACTCTTGTAAATTTTGTTTAACTTTACTTTCTCTTTTTTTAATCCGAGCGTCATAAGGTGAAATCTACGGAGTTCTCTTCGTCGTTAGAGCCTGTCTTCGACAAGTGCTATCTTTTGTGTCTTAAGCGTGTGTCCCGCAACCAGGGACGGACTGGGTGTCAAAATCGGCCCAGGAATTTCTATAACACTCCGGCCCATACATTGTATATTATATCATGGGCCTCCAATTACAGGCCTACCTGTCCATATAATATTTATGTTAAGTTTAATCATGTATCCTTAACTGTAAGCATGCTCTATATCTTTATAAGAAATCTAGCCCTTCTGTTCCTTTTTCATCGCTAAGTGTGTAGGCCCGAAAGAGATGAAGCCTACCCTAGCACTGTCCACGGATGTAGACTATTACATTATTTCGGAAAATATGCTAAAATAAATTAGTATTAGGACCTAAAATGTTTAGTGTGTAAAAGACTCTTTTTAAACACGACGCTCAGAGGGCCACTTTGTTAAGGGAATATTATAAAACCTTTAACAATTCAATATGTGACGAAATGTATTCGTGAGACCCTTTAGGTAAACTACCGGCCCATTAGGGTACCGGCCCACCGGGCATTGGCCCGAATGCCCACATAGCCAGTCCGCCCCTGCCCGCAACTTTCTAGTGACCTTTCCAAACCGTCTCAGTCAGTGTCTAGTTACCTTACTTAGAAATCGTATATCAAACAACAATGAAGAAATGTGAGTTGACCTTAACAATGTTTTAATACAACCATTATCCAAGTCTCTACGAACATCAGCTTGAAAGTCAGTCAGTAATAATTCAGTAATAATATATTTAAACATAAATGAATCAAAAACATTTTTTTAACTCACAGAAAGAGAATAAATAAATAAATATATAAATAAATAAATAAATAAAAAGGGAAGGAAGCATGGAATTCATTATAACCATAGACATATATGATATATAGACTGGAAAAAGGAAGTAACTTTATGTAACTTGAAAAAATGTATATCCATTGTATTCGGATTTCCGAAATCTGACAATTTGCACGAACTTTAGTCTTAAAGATTAAACAAAACTACACTTCCTCCTTATTTACACAGCATGGTGTGAAAGAAAAATGGTGTATCCAAATCCGCACTATTTTCATTCACAAAATGGCATAGAAAGCATAAATAAATATACACTGGAAAAAAGAATTAAAGGATTCAGTCCTTAACTTTGAATTAGTGAAACTAGGGATTTTTTTCAGCAGAATGTCCAAATAAGCTAAAATAAAAAAAAAAAACAGTTTCAGAACAAAAAATAAACATTATGTTTAATTGAATTTACAGTCAAGCTAAGAGATAAAAAAAAACAACACATTAGTGAAAATATTGCAATACTTATATAGGTTATTGCTGAAATAGATATGAATACTTAACTTTTATACTGCTCATGCTGTATAGTATAGTACACTAATTTGCAAATCACAAATGTTCCCTTCATAAAAATATCTTATTGGCCAGTCTATACTTATTTATGTCTATGATTATAACCCTTTCCTCATTCTGACTTCGAAGTGTAAGTAATGTCCCCTTGTAAAGCTATTTTAAAATATTTAATGATCTTTAAAGCCAGAGAAAAAGTCTGTGCGATTGTATGTCCATCTACAGTGAGGGTTAGTGATTTGAGTATATTGAATACTATACTATTTACGGTTTAGAAGAGTTACATGCAGAATTGTGGAATTAAACATTAAACATATACATTATTACATATCCTATTTTTATAAAACAATTATATATACACTATATGCACTCAGAATTTTTTCGTGTATTGTAATATTAGTACACAGTACATGAACACTATGTTTAAGATTGTAGATCTGTAATAATCTTATTACTTTATCTCACGTAAATAACTTTTGTACATTTAGTTTGTTTGTTTCCGACATTCTTCAAGACAATTACCTCCACTTCAATAGTTTCGGGTTCTGGGGCTCAATTAACGAAATGCCATGAGAGAAGAAATCACTCTTTTGTAATGCTCCCGTTGTGCCTGACACTGCGCGTTTTGCAAGCCCTGGGGAAGAGTCCCAATCAGTGGTGTCGTGGCGGCCAGGGTTAAAATCCGGGACCATCGAACGACAGTCCAGCGCGCATGGCACCTAGACCATTTTTCATAGAACACTTAAAACAGAATTCTAAGTTGCAACGTCCAAATCTTTGGGTATTGGAGACTAATAAATCGTTACTATGTCACAGTTCTGTATGACGTGGCAACAAGTAATAGTGGGCAGGATTTAGACTCAACAAGGCTCAAGCTATTTGAGATAAAGGCTCATTAATATTCAACATGGCGCAATTTTTCGTTAGCTCAATCACTGCAAAATTATTGAAAAAATCTCTGGATTTCTGGAAAAAAAAATTGTAGTGGGCGCCCAACTAAGTGATAGCTCATGTTCCTTATGTATAAGCCCAGCACAGCTAGCCCCTTTTAAATACAGTTCAAATGTTACATAGTATTGTGCAGGCATTTGGACTTCAAATCGCAACAGGAAACCATTTCAATGAAAGTATCTCGAAATTTTTGGCTCATTGTGCAGTAGATGACAAAGTTAATTCCATTGTTCAGTAAAGTGATGTCCTTAATTAGAGCTCCTAACGGAGCATATATGTAGTTATAAAATTTGCTGTTGATCCCAGAGAGCATTAAAAGAATTGCAGGAGGTAACTCAGTCACAACAAACAGTATCACAACGACCACCAACATTCCAGTGGTTCTTTTGGTCTCCATTTGTTTTTGGATGACCCCTTGACCACTTAATTGTGACCTACTTTTAGATACTCTTCGAAGCTGTTGGATTAATAGACTACTTAAAACTAAGAGTAATAAACATGGTACAAGTCTGATTAAGAAGACAAAAAACAACAAGCTGAACCTTTGATTAAAATCGTGATCTCCCGCTCTGTAAAATACACTCCAGTCGGAGGCATTGTTATAAACATAAAAGACAAATGTATAATGCGGAAAATTTGGAATACAAACAGCAGTAACCAAAATACAAACAATAATAATAGTCAGTTTAGCTCTCTTTTGGCTACACAAGGTGGTAGCTCTCAATGGAAACTTGACGGCGATGTATCTAAAGATCATCAACAAAACAGTCAGCCAAATAGATGCGCTGTCGAAAACAAGCGTTACAATAGAATAGAAAAAATTATAACTAGCAATACTAAAAGGGCGAGGCGCATTGGCATATATATAATCGTTTAATGCAATAAATGAAAGATGAACTAATGACTTGAGACCGTCAGACACAGCCAGAGCGGTCAACAAAATATTCGTTGTTGAGATCATCTTTTTTCTTGTCAAAATGAACACGTTTAGAACATTACCCATAATTCCAACCACACTTAGGACTGTTGAAATATAAGCATGTATTGGATAATACTCTCTAAAGAAGATTGTCATTTCTCTCCGTATCCCTAACCAGTAAATCTCAGTCTCATTTTCAGACGTCATTTTGGCAATGATTAGGATCCAACCTTTAGTGGAAAACGTTAATTAACTGAACTTTACAAATTATATAAAGCTGAAGTTTTCAGTAACAAAACACAGCAGGGAATTAAAATTCCGAATCCGAACTAATATACAGAAAAGTCCGTTGAACAGAAATAAGGTAGCTTTCACAACACTTCAGTAGCCTACACATCAAATGTTTTTGAAAGAACTCTGTTAAAGAAAAAATAAATAATGCACATTGTTAATATTAAAAATATTTTATCTAATCAAATGTTTAAGATGACAGTCATACATTAGTTGGGGAAAAGTAAAGGCGGTTGCTCGTTGTGCTGGCCAAGTGACACCCTCGTAAACCGTAGGCCACAGAATCAGATGACCTTTACATCATCTGTCGTATAGACCACAAGGTCTGAATGGGGAACTTTACTTTTTTTTTATCTAATAAATTCACACCAGCATGGTGTGAAGGTGTTTCGGAACAAAAAATTGAGTACAAGTCCAGGAAGAGGCGGAGAGCCAGTGGAGTCTGATACAGCGTTACAGAGTTGCGGCGAAGATTTTGGTACAGCAGTTTTGTTGCGTATCAAAGCATTTGTACTTAGTGTAGCCAATCGTATAGGTATTGGCTGTTGATGAATTTAGGTATTAAACCACCCCATTGTTATTTGGCACTCTTGCTGTCACTTTTTGTGTTAGATGTGTTGTGATGAGCTGTGATTACAGAAAGCCTTCTAGACAAAAGAAAGTTACAATTGGTGTCATAAGTGAGATCGGATCTACTATGGCTTTTTTTTTAGCAATGCTTTCATTTAATAGTTCATGTTAATATAATCTCTTATAAGTCATAGATTTTTGTAGATGATTCAGGTGACCTATCCCAGAGACTGCCTTAAGAACTAGCAAGTGGGGTAACTGCCTAATGACTCGAGCTTCAAAGGGGCCTCCGCTATGAAGAGAATCTTTTGTCACCGTCAGCCCATTTCATCATTATCATAGTTCCTTTGTGTTCCTCATGGAACATAAGGCCTCGACAAAAACACGCCACTCTCCACTGTCTCTTGCAAGTTTTTTGATGGCTGCCCATTCAGCCCAACGTAAACATATTTGTGACCCTCATATGACACTTGCCCAGAGCACCACGCACTGCTATGGACGCATTTGCCCATTCTGTGCTCTAACTGCGCTAGAGAAGAAGGATCCCTTGTACGAATTTGTCCTGGGAATAAGAAACATGCTTTTATTTTTGCATCTTTCTAAAGTATTTTACAAAGTTTATATCAAGTCACTCCGTCTGTATGTCTGTCTGTCTTGCATGCGTTTTATACACGTTATCTCTCCCATTTCTTATTCCTGGAATAAGATAAAACTTTGCACAATTATTCATTGTCTCTAACAACATGAATAAACAAAAGTAATTAATTAACTAGTTATTGATTAATTTTGTTTAATATAGAAAATGCAAACAAATATTACAGTATTGAAGTATATAAGTGTAAATTTGCACTCCTTCACCTACTATATTTTGTTTTTGTTTTTTATTTACTAGTTCGTTAGGATAGTTATTATTATTATTGTTTTTTATTTTTAAACTGTGATTTAATGTTTCCTGTTTTAAACATTTCCACGATAGTAACCTAATGAAAGCGTGAATGAAAAAACTTTAAAAAAAAAACTTTAAACAAAAAAAAAATCCGTGATCATCGAAAGGCAGTCCAAAGCGCATGGCACCGAGACTGTTCATCACAGAACACTGAAAACTGACTTGCAACGTTCCGGACTGTGGCCAGTAGAAATCAATAGCTCGTCGCCACGTCACTGGTCCGTATGACGTGGTGATGACTAGTAGCTGGCCGGATTTAGACTTAACAAGGCTCTAAGCTATTTCTAGGATATAGGCCCATTAATAATCAACTATTTCCCCTTAACTCTATCTCTAAAAAAAATATTGAAAACATCACCGGATTCCTCGAACATTTTTTTTTTGGATGATGGCCTCACTAAGCTATACCTTATGTTTCTTATATATAAACTCAGCATAGCCAGCCCATTTTAAATACAGTTTAAAATGTTACATAGTATTGTGACATTTAGACTTCAAATTGCTGCAGGAAAACATTTCAATGAAAGTATCTCGAAATTTTTGGCTCATTGTGCAGTAGATGACAAAGTTAATTCCATTGTTCAGTAAAGTGATGTCGTTAATTAGAGCTCCTAACGGAAAATATACGGAGTCATAAAAATAGCCGTTGATCATCACGAGTATTAGAAGTATTCCATGAGGTAACTCAATCACAACAAACAGTACCACCACGACCACCAACATTCCAGTGGTTCTGTTGGTCTCCATTCTTTTGTGGATGATGCCTTGATCACTTAATTTTGATCTATTTTCCGACGCTCTCCGAAGCTCTATGATTAGTAAAATACTTAAAACTAAAAGTAATAAACTTGGAACAAGTCTAAACTAAAAGTAATAAACTTGGAACAAGTCTCACAAAGAGGGCTGAAAACCACAGGGTAAACCTTTGATTAAAATCGTATTCTTCCACTCTGTAACGTATATCCCAGTGGGAGATATTATTATAAACAGGATAGACATATGTACAATTCAGAAAATTAGGAATACGAACAGCAGTAACCAAAATACAAACAATAAAGATAGTCAGTTTAGCTCTATTTTGGCTACACAAGGTGTTAGCTCGCAGTGGAAACCTGACGGCGATGTATCTAAAAATCATCAACGAAACAGTCAGCCAAATAGATGCACTATGGAAAACAATGTCTACAGTAGGATAGAACCTTGAGTAGCTAGATTTACTAAATGGATGAGGCGTCTTGACATATATATCATAGTTTAATATAACAAATGGAAGATGAACTAATGATTTTAGACCGTCAATCACCGCCATGGCGGTCAGTAAAATATTCGTTGTTGAGATCATCTTTTTCCTTGTCAAAATGAACACGTTTAGAACATTACCTATAATCCCAAACACACTCAGAACAGTTGAAATATAAGCATGTATGCCGTAATACTCTCCAAAGAAGTTTATAATTTCTCTCTGTATCCCTAACCAGTAAATCTCAGTCTCATTTTCAGACGTCATTTTGGCAAGGCTTATCATCCAACCTTCAGTGGAAAACGTTGACCGAACGTTACAAAATATAATATGGAAAATTGAAGTTTTAAAGTAATAAATCGCAGCAGGGAATTGAAATTCCGAATCCCAATTAATATAGAGAAATGTCCGAAGAACAGAAATCTTGTAGCTTTCACAAAACTTGAGTAGACATCATATGTTTTTGAAAGAACACTGTCAAAAAAAAAAAAAATGTAAATTACTATTAAAAATATTTTATGAAATCAATTGTTTGACATAACAGTCTTAAAGTTTTCAATAAAACTATCTAATAAATTCACATGAGCATGGTATAAAGTCGGTGTGGAGCAGAACATTTAGTATAAGTCCAGGGAGACTATCAAGTGTAGGCCCCTGTCATTACGATATGTCAAAACTGCGCGCTATAGAAGTAATTTTTTTTTTAAACTTCGTATCAAATCTTTTTTAAAAACATTATTTGAATCAGTATTCTATTCAATGAGTTAGTTAATGAATAACAAAAATATATATTATTATGAACCATTGACAATGTGACCTTAGATAGGAATGTTTTGTACCATTGCGCGAATCTATGAATGAAACTTAATTTATTAATGAAAAAGTCCATAACCTTTAGGAAAGAGAGGATACCTTGTCTGAAGTTTTTCATTGAAAAGTGATGTAATTGTTTGAAAAATCTGCGATCATATTTAATTTTCAAAATTAGATTTTTCTCTTTCAGAAAAGTTAAGAGTAGTCCTTACATACAAACTTTTAATGATCTAAAATATCATGATGTCAGATTTTCATTTTCTGTTTTAGTTTCAGAGCTCTAAATGGGACGGACGGACAGACAGGCCACACAAAACTAAAAGCGTCTTTTCATCTTTCGGCGTGTCGCTAAAATATATATATATATATATAAACAAACTTATATTAAGTGTAATTGCAGAAATAAGTTTCGATCCAGTTATGCAATGATATATGTGATTGACATATAAATCTGTGTGATTAGAAATATTTTCACCAATTGTTTTTGTTTAGATTTTAGCTTTCTCAATCATACTCAATGCGCTATGATGTGTTATGACATGATTAGGAATTAGTTATTTAATTCGTGAATAAGGGGAACGAATGACGTGATAGATCTTTAAAAAGTAAGAACGCTCTAAATTACACTATCAACAAGACGCTTTTTCATTAGGACATCACGAAAAAAGAAGTAATATACAGACGGCTAGTAACAAAAAACATTCGACGGATCCCTTCTTAAGTATTAAAAGTGTTAATTGTTTCGACAAAGTGTCCACTATCCCTATTTTGATTGTTTTGGCGATTCGCCGGTGTTCCTGAATTAATTTGAAGGTAACCTCCTGACCCTCCTGTTAATTTCATTGATTGGATTGGCCACTGCGGAAGAACCATAACAGCTCCTATCTCTTGTCTGGACCAGCTGTGAAAGGGGAGGGAAGAAAGGGATATCAACGTGAATGTTTACTCAGGGCTGGAATCCTCAAGGGGACTAATTCAACTTATACCTCCACATTTGTCAAGCTCAATCTCTTTCTCTTGTTCAAAATACCAAACAAATTAATTAATTACAAACAGTCAATTAAATATTTGATTAATTAAAAAAAATTCTTATGTTCTCAGACAAAAGAAATAATATCGCAAAATTTCAGCTAAATCAGAGATGGGTGTGTGAAAAATAAGGCATACAACATTATACCATGCATATAAACAGACAGACCAATAGAGTGAGTTGATTTAAGATTAGTAATTAGAACTATATAAAACGAATAGATTAGATCTATATTGAAATAACAATACTGTTTGACCAAATGCGATTTAGCCTTAAGTAACAAGAGACCATTTCAACTACATTTACTTCATCAGACATTATTATCGATTCTGAAGTTTAAGGATTAGTGCAGTATTTCACATGACCACGCCGACCCTCTTGCGACCTACATATTTTGTCACAACTGATACAGACAAAGCCGTTGTCCAGCTGAGATCTATTTAAGTTATCTTTTCTTCGTCGGTGTCTCTCTTGGGCAATATATGTCTTTTGGGTTTGGTCTAAAGGATATGTACCGCGCCCTCCTTTGACCTATCCAAAGCGTCTCAGTCTGGCTCTAGTTAATTGACTTATAAATTAAATAACAAACAAGAAAGAAGAAATGTGAGTTGACCTTAATAATGCTTTAATATGACCATTGTCTTACAAATGTTATTATTCGACCATCATCTTAAAAGTCAGTCAGTAATAATATATTTTAATAAATTTACATGAATCAAAACATTTTTCCAACTCAGAGAAAGAGAAAAAAAAAAAGAAATAAAAAGGGAGGAAAGCATAGAAATCATTATAATCCTTTAATCATTCTGACATTTAAGTAATGTCCCCTTGTAGAGATTTTTTTTGAATATTCAATAATCTTTAAAGCCAGATAGAAAGTCCATCAACCAAATAATGCATCTACAGTGTCTTTTTCTTCATTTTACGACGTTCTTCAAGACAATTGCCTCCACTTCAATAGCTTCGATTTATGAAGCTCAATCAACGAAATCTAAGGTGGAAAAAAATGTCGCTTTCTTGTAATGCTCCCGTTGTGACTGACACTGCGCGATTAAGCCCTGGGGAGGAGTCCCAATCAGTGGCGTCGTGGCGTGCAGGATTGAAATGCGGGACCATTGAACGACAGTCCAGAGCGGATGGCACTGAGACCGTTCGTCATAGAACACTGACAACTGATTTGCAACGTCCCAGCCTGTCGTCAGTAGAGACCAATAGCTCGTCGCCACGTCACTGGTCTGTATGACGTGGCAACGAGTAGTAGTTGGCCGAATTTAGACTTAACAAGACCCTAAGATATTTGAGATATGGGTCCATTGATAATCAACATGACGTAATTTTCCCTTAGCTCCATCTCTTCAAAATGATTGAATATATCACTGGATTCCCGAACATTTTTTTGGTGAGGGTTCCAACCAAGTGGGGCACTAAGCTAGAGCTTATATTTTTTTTTATAGAAACCCAGCACAGCCAGCCAATTTTAAATACTGTTCAAATGTTACATAGTATTGTGCAGGCATTTAGACTTCAAATTGCTGCAGGAAAACATTTCAATGAAAGTATCTCGAAACTTTTGGCTCATTGTGCAGTAGATTACAAAGTTAATTCCAATGTTAAGCAAACTGATGTCTTTAAGTAGATCACCTAACGGAGCATATAAGCAGTAAAAAAATTTGCTTTTGATCCCAGCGAGCATTAAAATAATTCCATGAGGTAACTCAATCACAACAAATAGTACCACCACGACCACCAACAT